>CM070097.1:12949100-13164100 GCA_036178185.1 Liparis tanakae | reverse complement strand
ATGCTGTGCAGCTGGTTAAGACCACTCCTCTGAAACTGTCCCCCCTACCCCCTATCCCGGAAACTATCAAGGAAGTCATCTATGACATGCTCAATGCTCTGGCCGCCTACCATGCTCCTGAAGAACGTAAGACATGTTCATAAGATCCTGGCAGCTGGAAATAGTAATTGGAGCGTTTCAGCTAAGTGTGTGTTTTGTTAATGCGTGACACAGCTGAGCGTCCAGAAGAACGGGCAGCAGCAGCAGCAGCAGCAGCAGCGGTGGTGCCTGGTGGACCAGACCTGTGCCAGATATTGCAGGATGTTGGGGATGACGTTTACCAGCAGTACAGACTCACCCGGCAGGGCAGCGACTTTGACTCCCAGTCTGCATTCCATATCAATGTGAGTATCGAGGGCCACTTGTCTTGTATTAAAACAAAAAAATATGTCCCCTCCCCAGTTAAAGCCCCACTATGTAACTTTTCCACCTTAAAATTACAGCTTGAAAAAGATTGTGCCGCTACAATGACTTTTAATATGTTGATTTGCGCCTCCGCCACTGCCATCGGGGGTCCGTGGGCTGAATACTGCTGAATGTAAGATGTTGGGGACCGACCCGGTACTTCCGGCGGAAGTAGTTCAACTTGCTGTCTGGCAGCTTTACGCAAGTCTTATAGTGCCAGTCCACGCTCGCAGGTGACTTTTTATTTGCTCCGCTACGCGACTCGTAGAGACGGAGTGACATGCTGCTGTGTTGAACACCGGGCTGCCGCTGATCAGCCCGGTCGCGACCAGCTGGGAGCAGACGAGCCGGAAGAGCCATATATGGCTCGAGACCAGACGTTAAATACCTGAAGGGGGCGCTACAGGGGAAAAGTTACATAGTGTCGCTTTAAGAGACTCTTGTCACTTCCTCTCAGGCTCAAGTGTTTTCTGCTGATGGAGTTGTGGCTGAGTCTTCGCAGTCTGGCACGCCACAAGGAGAAGGTAAGTCTAAAAGCATTTTCTTTAGGTTTTTTTTTTTTAAGTATGCATAATAGATACTGTCAACTCTCATCACGTCGTTTGATTGTCTTGAGTTGTTACGGTTTATTGTTTATGGTAATGCCCTATATGGGATGGTAAGTCTGAATGCAAACAACTAGGTTGCAACATTTTCGTTTTGTTTGACTCGGCAACAATATAATACAAAATTGTCATCTACAATATCAATCTCCTTGCTCTGGCATTCATCATGGATACACTGGTCATTTACACAGTTATTTGAAGTCATGAGTAACTGCAAAAACACATGTAGCATCACTCTTACAAGCCCACTGTTTTTTCCCTACTTTTGCTCTCAGCATCCACACCAGAAGAGATGCGAGAGGAAAAGAAAGAGCAGGAGGGAGAGAAGAGTACCAGCTCAGAGGAGGGTAAAGCAGCGAAGGTAAAGGCAAGCAAACCTTTGATGCCTACCTCCACCATTCTGAGACTACTGGCTGAACTAGTGCGCTCCTACGTGGGCATCGCCACTCTAATCGCCTCCTACTGCTATACTGCTGGACAGTCCGAGCTTATTAAGGAGGTGAGTAAAGAACAACATCTCTTCAGTTTTTCCACACACAATTATTCATTCTTATCTTGCCTTGACCTCTTTATCCCAACAGGACTGTAGTGTTCTTGCCTTTGTGCTCGACCACTTACTGCCCCACACGCAGAATCTGGAGGACAAAGACACCCCAGCCTTGGCACGTCTCTTCCTAGCCAGCCTGGCAGCTGCCGGCACGGGCACTGATGCCCAGGTAGCCCTGGTCAATGAGGTGAAGGCTGCCCTTAGTAGAGCACTAGCAATGACGGAAGGTCCTGAGAAACATGCCAGGTAAATGGCAATTGAAAAAAGATAAACCAACATGATATTGATACTCTATTCTTGCTGAGCATATGCGCACTCCCATTTTCACGCTTAAATTTTCACATCTTTTTCACAGGCTTCAGGCGGTGATGTGCATCATCAGCACCATCATGGAATCATGTCCCTCAACGTCCAGTTTCTATAGCACAGCAGCAGCCAAGACGCAACACAATGGCATGAACAATATCATACGTCTCTTTCTTAAGAAAGGACTGGTCAACGATTTGGCCCGTGTGCCTCACAGCTTGGATTTGTCCAGGTATATGATTAAATCATATTCATCAAAACATTTTTAATTTAGATTGCAATAGCCCAGGCCCCTGTATTACAAAGTGTGGTCTGCAGAGTATTCAGTTTAACGGGGCCTGTGGAATTTCATAACAAATGCAAAGATACCTTTATATTTCAAAAGCATTGTGTTGATCTGTAAGGTTCAACAAATGTTTATATTGCATTCTATTGCAGGGACAGAGCCGTTGGTAACCCTGGCTTTCCTGCTTTAATAGTGTTCATCTTAGTAAACAAATATCACAGGACACACTTGCTATTTATAAAACGTTACTATATCTAACTTTTCTATATAGGAATAAAGTTGGTCTTGCAAAAACTAATATTCTGTCTAAGAAATATATGCAAAATAACCACATACTTCCTCTCCATCATTTGGTTTAGTCCCAACATGGCCAACACGGTAAATGCTGCCTTGAAGCCTCTGGAGACTCTGTCCCGAATTGTTAACCAGCCAAGCAGTCTGTTTGGGGGGAAAGGAGGCTCCAGCAAAAACAAGGCTGAACATGACACTGTGGGCACTGCAAGGGACAGCAACAGCAACATCCAGGACCAAGGTATGTACGGCAGGGATGAGATACCAGGAACACACTAGATCCAGTGATTCCCATTATGTCTGTTGCTGAATTGTAGCCTCTATTCTAGGAGAGTCTGGTGAGGCAGAGCCAGTGGGCAACCACCGGGTCCAGGGAACAGACAACGACCTGATGGATGGAGAGACAGAGGGGGACACGGTGGTCATTGCTGGTCAGCCAGAGGTTCTCAGCACTCAGGCTATGCAGGTGATTGACATTGTATTACAAAGAATATTCAAGAGCCACATTGCCTCATTAGTAACAATTATTACCCAAAATGTGAGGCTGGTAGAGTGCACTCACCCAATTGCCCCTTGTGACAAAAAACAATAAGCGGCATTTATTCATCTTTTATGACTAACTTCAGTGGATCATGAGATATTGAACATTTAAATTAATTTGCATATTGAGCAAGACACTGATCCACCAGTTGCTCCCCGGGTGCTTCACTGCTTTTTCAATAACGAAGAATTGACCTACTTTGGGATCAATAAAAGTGTATTATTGAAGTCTTCTGTGTTTTGTCCCTTTCTTCGATGAATGGCTGACATTTGTATTTCATTTCCTGTGCTTGCAGGTAGAAAATGAATTGGTGGATCTGATTGATGAGCTGCTGGAGAGGGATGCGGGAGCTGTCAACAGCACAATAATAGGTAAGCCAGTATTCATTTGGATTAATGGATTTATATCTCAATTAATGGTTAACGGGCAAGAAAAAGGGAAAGTTGTCTGCACAACATCTAAACTCCAGTTACTGGACACAAAAGCATATCTGTACAGTCGAATATAAGGTGTTATTGCACACTGGCATCAAAGTTCTGTATTTCAGATGGGCAAGGAAACCCAGAGCTGATGTATCACTTGTTTGTTCCGTCAGTGGGACGCGGTGAAGATGAATCTCAAGAGGATGTTCTGATGGATGAGGCTCCCTCCAATATTAGCCAGGCATCCACACTTCAGGCAAACCGTGAAGGTAAAACATTGGCTCGACAGAGCTCTGTGTGGATTATAATAAATAACAGTTGTTACAACTGCTTTCACAAAGTTCTTCTCAGTTTAAGATTTCTTTCGGTTTCTCTCTTCCATCAGACTCTATGAACATCCTGGAACCAGAGGATGAGGAGCACACACAAGAGGAAGATTCAAGTGGCAGCAATGATGATGAAGACAGCCAGGATGAAGAGGAAGAGGAGGAAGAAGAGGAGGAGGAGGATCAAGTATGGTTTAATGCAATGAGGTTCAGTAAACCTATTGATGTTTGCTTATACGTGAGACTCATGGCTGCTACTTTTCCTGAAGGATGATGAAGAAGGAGATGAGGATGATGATGATGAAGGGTCAGAGATGGAGCTGGATGAGGACTTCCCTGACATTAATGCCGCACCGCACATCCGCTTCGAAAGGTTTGACAGGGATGATGACCTCATCATAGAGTTTGACAACATGTTCTCCAACAATGGTAAGCAGGGCGATTTTAAAAAAAATACTCGGATCAAAGTAGATTTTTGTACCAATGTTAAAATCTCAATTTTGGATGAAGTTTATTACATTCAATTTAGCTGACTCGTTTATCCAAAGCAACTTACAATCGTAAGCGTAGACACGGCTACAGGGAGCAATACATGGTTAAGTGGACAGATTGTCTAGAGCCGTGAGCGGGGATCGAACCTCTGACTGAAAGACGGACATGCTTACCGCTTTTTCCTGATCCTTCAATTTGGCTTATTTGTCGCTGAAATCTCTTTTTGATCCCCTAAGCAGAACCCCTTCATATGTATAAGAAAGCACATATTCAGCTTGATTGGGTTCCAACTAAACATAACGATGTTGGCTTCCTCTAAAGTAGCTCTTCTCACATCAGCCAAAAGCTTGAGACGTCACAACTTGGCTAATACAAACGCACACAAAACAATTAAGTCGAAAATACATTCATTTTCTTTAGCTTTATTTTCATAAACATTTCTTGGGGTTGTGCCATAGCTGTCCCCCTAATGTCTGCCTACTGTTTTCTGTTGTTTTTCCATCAGCTGACATCCCTCCCTCCCCAGGCAACATCCCCAGCTCCCACCCACTGATGGTGCGCCATGCAGATCACGGTTCCCTCACCCTAGGTGTGGCAGGCACTAGCAGCCGCCTGGCACAGGGCATGGGTCGCAGCCAGCGAACACTGAGGCAGCTCACTGCCAACAGCGGACACACCATCCATGTCCACTACCCTGGCAACCGGCAGCCAAACCCTCCGCTCATCTTGCAACGGTGAAAACATGTTTTTTTGTTCTTGTTTTCCACGCAATTTTTGCAACATCTGTGACACCACTATTCTGTGTTTTGAGTTATAACGCTAAAGAAATACCTGCTCCTCTACTCCATTCTTTAGATTGTTGGGCCCCAGTGCTGCAGCAGACATTTTACAGCTGTCCAGCTCCCTGCCTCTGCAATCTCGTGGTCGGGCCCGCCTTTTGGTCGGAAATGAGGACGTGCACATCATCGCTCGTTCTGATGACGAGTTGTTGGATGACTTTTTCCACGAGCAGAGCAGCACTGGGGGACAAGCAGGTGAGAAACACTAAGTCATTGATATGTAATGGTGTGTTTTTTTTTTTTTTTTTGTATTGGCTTGAATTCCCAACATGGTTGTTCCTTTTGTGTTTTAGGTACCCTCTCTAGTATACCGACTGCCTTGACCAGATGGACCGATGAGTGTAAAGTGCTGGATGCTGAGAGTATGCACGACTGTGTTGCAGGTAAGTTGATCCTCAACTGGAGACAAATCTTCTCCTAAATAGTTTTTTGCTTTTAGAATGATTTGTTTGGTCATCTTTTAGATACTGATCAATATTAATTTGGATTAATGGGCCACATAGTTGATTATATTCACTGTTCATTAGATTTTTTTATTTGAATGATTTTATTTAATCATATATAATAATTTCATCACAATTTTAGACCAGTTACAATGTATGCAACGGGTTTAAGCTAAAGTGGCATTGCTTTGACTCGTTACCTTGTAAGCTATAGCCACAACAAAAGATGAATACTGACACCCGTCTGCTTTCAGTGGTGAAGGTGCCCATCCTGCAGCATCTGGAGAGTTTGCGAGATGAGGAACTGGAAGAGCGTAGAGAGAAGAGAAGGAAGCAGCTGGCTGAAGAGGAGGAGTCTAAGCAGAATGAGAGGAGGGCCTCAGGAGCAGAACAGGCCAGGGAACAGAGCCTTCAGGTTGGCAAAAACATATGTTTGTTGGTTCTGTAAGGGGAGGATTTTTCAAACCGAGAAGTACTTAAATCTTCTGAAATTTGTATTCACTTGTTTGATCGTTTACATTTTTCCACAGGGCTCTGGATTGGGGACAGTTAATGGTGCAGAGAACACTGCAGGTATTTACAATAACATAGGTTGTGTTTTTTTTTTGGTCGAAATCTCTGTTGGGTATTGACGCATCTCGGAGACGGGCACCCAGAGGCAAGCAGTCAGCAAAGCGTGCTACGGGATGAGGTAGTAGTTTGTATAGTTTTAGGATCACACCAGATCTGGGAGATAACTATACAGTCTACTGTCTTTCCTATAGTAATGCCATACCAGCTGGATGGGTCCATATGCAGCAAGTAGCCCATTCTTAACCTGCAAATGGTTTCTGTCTTCCACATATTTACATATCATCTCTGGAAATGATAGCTGCATGTTATGTATATGGTATGCCCTGAATGTTCCTGCTGCAGGCTGTGCTGTGGTGAGGTAGTAAGTTGTGTTGTTGTTGGGGATCAGGATTGTGCACCCCCGTTCAGGAGATAACTATACAACTTACTGCCTTCCTCAGTGGAGGTCCTTGTCATCCATGTCAGAAAATGATCTGTATGTTGTTAAACATTACATTAAGTTTAGATCAAAAGTCTTTGCGACTCAAGAATGCATAAAAACTTGTCTTCACATAATCTTTCTCTGGATGTTGCAGAGGGTGAGCAGGCTCAGGGTGGCACGGTGTCCTGTCTGGACCCCCCCAGGGTCTCAGAGGGCTTCCTTACAGCACCCCCATCCGGAGAGGTCACTCCCACCATACCTGCTTCTCATGAACAGACCTTAGTCTCCCTAGAGACTCCGATCAGTCAGCAGGTCCACCAGCCAATTAATGACCTGCTACTGGCAGAGTCACATGCAAGCTCACTGGCCGCTCTGGCAGGAGCAGGACTTCCACCGTTGTCGGCAGCTGACAGGCCAATAAGTGAAGCAGAGGCATCGCAGATGGAAATGTCCCCGGCACCCACAATCGGTGAGAGAGTCGGTGGTGGAGGAGGAGGAGCATTGGATGAAGGCAGGGAAGGTAGACTAACTTTGAAAATTCTCTTTATACAGACTGACCAACAGTAAGGACAGACATCTGTAATGTTCTTAAGCATGCTATTAGCTAGTATCAGTCAAAGGGTTTTTGGAACACTGAAATCAATTAACTAACGAATTGTGCAACAGTACATTGATACACCTTGCCCTCCCTTTCTCCTCTCAGCCTCCTTAAGTCCGGACATTGTGCAGACCTCAGAGCTGGCAATAGTGGGTGTGTCACAACTGGAAGGGTCACCCATGGATACTAGCAGCCCTGCCTCTGCCACTCAGGAAGAAGCCGCTCCCAACCCTGCACAGACCACACATCTGTCTCAGGAGCTCTCTGGCAGCGGGGAGAGTGGGCTGGCTGACCGACAGACAGACACAAAGACTGGGTTAGTAGCAAAGCATCATCTCTTGCCAAACGTTCAAAAGAGGTATCATGGGAGAGTGTCGTCCCATAACCCAAGGTACCTGGTTCGATCCCCGCTCTCCCCATAGTTGCATGTTGAAGTGTCCTTGAGCAAGACACTGAACCCCAGTCGCTCCCTGGGTGCTTCACTGCAGCCCACTGCTCCTTAAATAACTAAAGATGGGTCAAATGCAGAGAAGAATTTCACCACAGGGATCAATAAAGAATATATTATGTACCATGTATCTCTTGACCAGATGGCCATACCATTTTATAAAAATACGTACCCTCTTTTAATAGCCAGTACTTGGAATTGCTGTTTCAGACAAAAAAGGAGGGAAAGAAAGAGAAATTTAGTCGAAAGTCATAATTTCCCACCCTCTTCTGTTGCAGCATGTCATTTAACAATTGGTGGGAGAATAAAAATGACACGACCTCTTTTTAAGTTCCTTTTAATGTAGTGTTTTATATTCTTTTTGATTTTCAAGATTAGGATGAGTAATTTGTCACACATAGTAATGATGGCCGTTATATTTGTACAGCTCTACTTCTGCCTCATCACCTGGGGAAACGATGCCCAGGAGTGATAGTGCTGATAGCCAGTCTCAGGCCATCCAGGAAGAGCCCCTCCCATCCACCAGCAATGAGGATGAGGATCCTTTTGCAGGTAAAATGAATTGCTCCACTACTTTTTCTGTAGTTTTTTTTATATTCTTATTGAAATATTACATCTCATTGTGTATTTTCTTTTGCCAGGCATCAGTTTGCCAGAGGGTGTGGATCCCTCTTTCCTGGCAGCTCTTCCTGAAGACATCCGTCGAGAGGTGCTGCAAAATCAGCTTGGCATCAGACCACCCTCCCGCCCCCCAGCTGCCACAACCATGCCTTCCACTACAGCACCTGTACTGGGAGGACCAGGGGTTACAGAGGTCAGCCCCGAGTTCCTGGCAGCCTTGCCACCTGCCATCCAGGAGGAGGTAAGAGACTCCTCACTGAAATGGGATTGCAGACAACACAATGCTTACCTTGTTTAGATCTGAAAATGTGGGAAACAATATGCATAATTGCCTAAGGAGTGAAAGAATTAAAGATAATTATTTCTCCTAACTGGGATCGTCATTTGTTGTCTTAGGTCCTTGCCCAGCAACGGGCTGAGCAACAGCGCAGGGAGCTCGCCCAACAGCCCCCACAAGGAGACACGCCTTTGGATCCGGTCACCTTTATCCAGACACTGCCCTCAGAACTCCGGCGTAGTGTCCTGGAGGACATGGAAGACAGCGTGTTGGCTGTCATGCCCCCGGACATTGCTGCCGAAGCAGCTGCATTGCGTAGAGAGCAAGAGGCGCGCCAGAGGCAACTGATGCATGAGCGGTTGTTTGGTCATAGCTCATCTTCAGCCCTATCAGCCATCTTGCGCTCACCAGCCTTTACCAGTCGGTTGGGGAGCAATCGTGGCGTCCAGTACACTCGCCTTGCTGTGCAGAGAGGAGGCACATTTCAAATGGGTGGAGGAACAAACCACAGGTGAGAGCAGACTGTAATCTAATCGCCTTTTTTGAGAAATAAAATGTTTGAGCATTTTTTAAAAATAAAATGCCACATGAGCGATGGCATTGCTAAAATCCTGCTGCACTGTTAACGGGTAGAAAGTAAAGATATGTTATTTTGTTTCCTCAGACCATCAAGTTCCAGCGTGGACTCCTTGTTGCGCCTGCGCGGTAGATTGCTGCTGGACCACGAGGCCTTGTCCTGCCTGCTGGTTTTGCTGTTTGTGGATGAGCCGAAGCTCAACACCAGCCGTCTGCACCGCGTGCTCCGGAACCTCTGCTACCACTCTCAGACCCGTGGCTGGGTCATTCGGAGCCTGTTGTCTATCCTCCAGCGCAGCAGTGAGAGTGAGGTTTGCGTGGAGACCACACGTCTAGAAGACTCTCGTGGCAAGAGGAGCACCCAAGGAAGCTGTGGAGGAAAAGGGTCTACTACCTCCTCCCTCTCCTCTTCCTCCTCCTCCTTGGAGCTACTGAACAGAGTCGAGTCTCGCAGCTCCAGCCAGCTCTCTTGGCTCTCTGTTTCTATGGATGCGGCCTTGGGCTGTCGGACAAACATTTTCCAGATTCAGCGAGCATCCGGTAGGAAGCACGCCGACCGGCACTCGGCCGGGGGTTCAACCGCATCTGGAACTTTGGCAGGAGTGGCGGGCGCTGCTGCAGGAGTCGCGTGTGCTGGAGGTGGAGGTTCCACTGTCCACATCCACCCACAAGCTGCTCCAGTGGTCTGTCGACATGTTTTGGACACACTCATTCAGCTAGCAAAGGTGAGAGTTCATCTATATCTGATGCATCATTGATTGTATGTTACAATTTTTTTTAAGCCAATTAAACTCTAATAATTGTCCTATTTATTTTCATTCCTGTCTATGCAGGTGTTCCCCAGCCACTTCACTCAGCAGCGCTGCAAAGATATGTTGTCATCTTCGTCTGACCTGGACTCTCGTCTTTGTTCAATCACCTCTGTAGTCGGGGGTGGAGGTGGGGCCTCCAGAACTGGATCTCTAGGTAACCCCAGCTCCAATGCCTCCAACACCCAGAACTCCTTCGGCACCACTGCCGCTACTCTCCAGTCTCTAGGAATCTCTACTGACTTTTGGGACCTTCTGGTCAAGCTCGACAACATGAATGTGAGCCGCAAGGGCAAGGCCTCTATGAAGACGGTGCCTCTGGGCGGAGGTGCAGAGGCCGAGGGGGCTCAGTTGAGCCTGGAGACCTCTCCTCTCGGCCAGCTGATGAACATGCTGTCCCACCCTGTGATCAGACGGAGCTCCTTGCTCACTGAGAAGCTGCTGCGTCTGCTCTCCCTCATATCCATCGCCCTGCCTGACAACAAGGCTACCGAGGTGCCCGCCGGACACCCAACCCCACAGGCTGCCGCCTCCAACGCGGCATCTAGCTCGGGAGTCACTGCCCAAATCACAACGCAAGGCACGGTGTCAGCAGGCTCCATCCAGCCGACTGTGACGGTCTTGGGGGCCTCTGTGGGAGCTGGAGTCCAGGGTACATCCTCAGGGGCAAGTCTCGCAGCCTCCCAGACATCCTCTACAACGATCTCTATACCCACGTCCACTGGAATAACCTCTACAGGTACGGTTCATTCAATCCAAAATAAGATGCCATCAATTATTTGAGATTCAACATTGATTTCAGTAGAAAATATTGATAAACATATTTATTTATATTTTGCCTTAACAGGAAAACTGAGGAGCACTACTATCAGTACAGAGTGTGACAAGATGGCCTCCAGTGGACTCACCGAGAAGCAGCTCCAGCTCTCTGTGGAGGTATGTGGGGAAGTCATGGGCTCTCATCTATACTATCTCTAAAACTTCATGGAACATTTTAACTGCATCAATTATTCTGAGTTGCCATACATTGAGGGAATCTAATTTGAAAACAAAGTGATCAAGTTTTAAGTTGGATTGTTGCTCTGGGTTTGCACTTGTTTTGTATCTTTCAAGGGTAATAAGAAATAGGTGTATAACCTAGAATTAAAGAAAAAGGGGTTTAAGATGTGCACTGATGTAGTTTCTTTGAAACCTTTTGGGAGGCTATTCAGAGTTGACGAACGGCTGTTTTTTCAGCCTTGCGACCTGTACTTCTGCTTAGTCGGTAGATAGATCAGTTAGTTCAGTCGTCCTGTGTACGTGATCTGTGCTGTGTCCAGATGCCGGTTCTTTCCCCAATTGGACTGACACAAAAGGGCTCTCGCCTGGGTGCTTTTATAAATAACGATTGATAAGATCTTCTACTCCTTTTTGTTGTTTTCTACACTGGGTAGTTGATCTGTGTTTCTTACAGCTTTTTTGCAATTTTATTGATGATCCCAAAGGTTTTTTTCTAATAATAATGTTCCTCCTCCCAAGGTGTTGACATCTCACTCGTGTTCAGAGGAGGGTCTGGAGGATGCAGCCAACATTCTGCTGCAGTTATCTCGAGGAGATGGCTCCACCAGAGACACGGTGCTCAGACTGCTGCTCAGTGGAGCCAGACAGCTCGGATACACTCTTTGCAAACAGATCGGTCAGTGCTGGTCAACAGACGCTCGTTTTTGTGCTTCAACTTAAGCAAAACGGTTTTCTCTTAAAATACATTGTTCAAGGATATATGATTTCAGATTCTGTCAATGGTCACTGTTACTTTTAGCCATGGCTCAAGAATTCATGTGCTAAGAATGCCGATTTAAAACAAATCTAAAAGGATCAAATAATAACTTGAAGACACTTTGAACATCGATGTAAAGGGCAGCTTTAATGGTTGAAAGAGGCTTAAACCATAACAATTTCTATCACTCAGGCACATTGCTGGCTGAACTTAGAGAATACAACTTGGAGCAGCAGAGACGGGCACAAGCGGATTCCCATTCCCCGGATGCCCCCCCTGAGGATTCCTCCCTCTCAGGAAGACTCACGGGCAAGATGTCTAGCAGGTAAGCTAGTGATGGTTCTGGGCCACCCTGTGACGTTAGGTCTCCAGGGGTCTCTCTACTACCCGTTTTTGCATGAAAGTTAATTAGTCACATCTGCAATGTCCTTTACCTTGTATGCGTTTGTTGGCTGGGGCACAGGTTTGACGGCTCGGAGAGTGTGGTCATTGTGGCTGCACAGAAACGCACTCTCGGCGGACGTGAACTTCAGCTTCCCTGTATGAGCTCTCTAACCTCCAAGACCTCGACGCAAAAGTTTTTCCTGCGAGTGCTGCAAGTCATTATTCAGCTCCGTGAGGACACACGGCGCGCAAACAAGAAAGCCAAACAGACGGGGCGCCTGGGTAAGACGTTTACATGCACCGTTCTATGTATGCCTACTCTATGCTGGCGATACAGCGAGCCAAACTTCCTTCTCCTCCCTCTCCCAATGGTCAGGCTCCACTAGTTTAGGCTCGGCCAGCAGCATCCAGGCTGCGGTGCGTCAACTAGAGGCCGAGGCCGACGCCATCATCCAGATGGTGAGAGAGGGTCAGCGGGCACGTCGGCTCCAACAGGCCCCCCCGCCCACTGCCTCTGCTGCCGTCGCTGCTGCGGCCGGATCGTCAGTGGCGGCCCCCCATGCCCCCGCTGGGGCCGCTGCCCCTGCTGGCACGACTGCTGCTTCCACGGTTAGCATGGGCTGCACTGATGGCAGGCGTACTCTTACTCACACAACGCACATATTTACAGTGGGAGACCATTTCAAAGCTGAAAGTTAAACTTCTTATGGCCTTCCAGTTATAAATAATCCAAGTATACATTGTGCTGCCTGCTCCAAACTGTTTGACCAGTTTCATGATGTTGTTTGCTGGCTGGCATGGCTTCATGCTTTTGGCCCGCCTTCCTGCCGTACTCTGTTGCCCTCCTCTCTCAGTAGATCATGGGAATGTCATTATGCATGGCAACATCACTCAAGGATGTTTCTCTTAATAAAACGAAGCAAATGCCATTTTTATCGTTTATTCCATCTTGTTCCCTGTTCATCCTGTGACTCTGTCTCCCTGGTCCTTCCTGGTTTGTTTTCTGTAGTCGGAACTACAGTCCATGTCAGAAGCCCAGGCTGCCCAGAGAGATGAGTCTCCGATGGATGTGGACCAGCCGTCTCCTCTAGAGCAGGACGCTGCACCTCTGGGTAAGACTTGCTTGCCAACTGTTGGTGACAATTTAAAACACGGGCTGGTTTGCTGTTGTTTGTTTTGTCAGTAAATGACCTTCACATCCAGCGAGCGCAATACGTCTTCCTTTCTCTGATAGTAACAGTAATAACTGTTAAATTGGATCAACTACAGCATTGGTCACCAACCTGTTTGAGCCCAAGATCCCTGACCTCTGCCTTCGTGACAGGCAAGATCCTCCTATTGAGGCGTTGAGAGAAAACAACTGTCCAGACTGGACTTACAACTTGAGGCTTTGTATTTGCCATGCGCAGGACTAACTTGTTAATGCCGTGACGTAAACATTTACACTAAGGCACAGGCATTTCAACATTTATGTATTAATTATTTAGTTGTATGTCCGTGTGCTTTGAACTTGTGAAGTTATCTGCACCCCACCTGTAGTACCACTGCCCCCCACTAGAGGGGCATGCCCCCCCCAGTTCCCCTCTTTCAGAGAGCGAACGTCTCCCAGACCGACGGGTTGGCGACCACTGAACTTCAGTCTACAAAATATAGACTTATTCACCGACAAACTATATTTTTTGGGCCGTATAAATGACAGCACAACACAATTGCATGATTCAATATTTAAATAATTTTCCAGATGAAGATGGAAACACACAGTCAGAGGGTGAGGAGAGACTCCCAGACCTCCCACTGCTCAGCGAGCAGCTGCTGTTGGATGAGCTATGGGACATGCTCGGGGAGTGCCTGAAAGAGTTGGAGGAGTCTCATGACCAGCACGCCGTACTGGGTAAGTAGAAACCTCGTAAAAATTCATTTCTTTATGCTGCATGTGATGTTGATGGGAGTATGGTTGAATGTTTTTTGTTTTTTTTACAATACATTTCCCTTTGTTTTCCCAGTTCTGCAGCCGGCTGTGGAGGCCTTCTTCCTAGTCCATGCCACGGAGCGAGAAAGCAAACCTCCTGTGAGGGACACCCGGGAGAGCCAGCTGTCTCACATCAAGGATGAGCCTCCACCGCTGTCGCCGGCTCCTCTCACACCGGCCACGCCCTCATCCCTGGACCCGTTCTTTTCCAGGGAGCCATCTTCCATGCACATCTCTTCAAACCTGCCACCAGATACGCAGAAGTTCCTCCGTTTTGCCGGTAAGCCTAAAAGATTTAAGTAAGTTTTATTAAAGCGTTGCTCTGTTGCAGTGTCTTCACGGGACTCGTTCTCTTTCCATGCAGAAACTCACCGCACGGTGCTTAACCAGATCCTGCGCCAGTCCACGACTCACTTGGCCGACGGGCCTTTTGCAGTACTGGTTGATTACATACGCATCCTGGACTTTGACGTTAAGAGGAAGTAAGGGACATTTTCTTACACTATCTTATAAACGGTTTTAGAACGCATACTTTTCTTTATTACTGACTTTCTGGCCATCTGTTCAGGTACTTCCGCCAGGAATTGGAGCGACTGGATGAAGGTCTTAGAAAGGAGGACATGGCTGTGCATGTGAGGAGAGATCACGTGTTTGAGGACTCCTACCGGGAGCTGCATCGCAAAAGCCCAGAGGACATGAAGAACAGGCTGTAAGGCTCCGTCGCCCCTCTGTCCACCGCGTGTCCTCTCCATTCAGAACCACTCGGTCCGAGTCATACTCCGCTCCCTTTCCGTTGCAGATACATTGTGTTTGAGGGCGAGGAGGGCCAGGATGCTGGCGGCCTGCTGAGGGAGTGGTACATGATCATCTCCCGGGAGATGTTCAACCCCATGTACGCCCTGTTTCGCACTTCGCCAGGCGACCGTGTCACCTACACCATCAACCCCTCGTCCCACTGCAACCCCAACCACCTCAGCTACTTCAAGTTTGTAGGTCGTGTGGTGGCCAAGGCGGTCTACGATAACCGGTTACTGGAGTGCTACTTCACCCGCAGCTTCTACAAGCACATTCTGGGCAAGAGTGTCAGGTATTTGAGCCACTGGCGATTACAGCCTCTTCTAATTGTTCAAGACGTGTTCCAACTACACTAACACACCACGCCTCAATGATCGCTACACTAAACAACATTGCAACCAGAGACTTTTCCTTGAGTTTGTACATAATATGGATGTATTCCTGTGGTCTTGCCAGGTACACGGACATGGAGAGCGAGGACTACCCATTTTTCCAGGGTTTGGTGTACTTGTTGGAGAACAATGTGTCCACGATGGGCTATGAGCTGGCATTCAGCACAGAGGTTGGTGGCTGCTCACTTCAATTAGCTTTAAGTGACAAATTGGTTCTCATGCCATATCTTCTGAACTGTTGAAATGGTGATGGCGCCTCAGGGGTTTGAATCCCTAATGTGTCATGCTATGAGGACCAATGAACTATTAGATCAGCGAGTGATACTGAAAGCCTGCTCTGTCTGTCCAGGTCCAGGAGTTTGGAGTATGTGAAGTGAGAGACCTCAAGCCGAATGGAGCCAATATCCTGGTCACTGAGGAAAACAAGAAGGAGTATGTGCACCTGGTATGCCAGATGAAGATGACAGGTGAGATTGTGGTTCTTTTTATCAAATGTTTTATTTTCATGAGTGGAAGAGCTGTAATACCCAGTATTACAAACAAAAACAATGAGTTAATCCAAATGGGTTCATCTATATATTCATACTACAGATGAGATGCTTGATCTTCATGCTGTATGTATATCATTCTCGCTGGTGCACAATAACACCACTAGGTGGCAGCACTCTGACCGGAGTCTGCCACAGGGAGCTGAAGCTAAAGGTGTTTCTCTGTGGAAGATGGCTGATTCATCACATGCAGCGCCCTCCAGCTGCTCTAATACATTTTTTAGTTACTTTATTTTTTAAAGAAATGACCACCAAATTGGTTGTTGAAATAATGTTATGTGCATAAAAAAAGAAGAATATTGTATTTACGACAAAGATCTCACTTAACATGACACTTTTTTATTAGGTGCGATCCGCAAGCAGCTGGCAGCCTTCCTTGAGGGATTCTACGAGATCATCCCCAAGAGGCTGATCTCCATCTTCACCGAGCAGGAGCTGGAGCTGCTCATCTCTGGCTTGCCCACGATCGACATCGATGACTTAAAAGCCAACACTGAATATCACAAATACCAGTCCAGCTCCATCCAGGTATGGATGTGTACTACATTGTTTTGTCTTCACTTCTACATACTATTGAACAAACTTCAATCTATATATATATATATAATTATGCTTTTATATTGTTAATATCAATGCAGATTATGTACTTAGAATCTATAAAGCCACATTTGAATTGTAGACACATTTATAACTGATGCTTTTCCCTAGCATGTTTCAATTTATTATTTTTTTTTTAAATCTTTTTTTAATTCTGACTATAGATCCAGTGGTTCTGGAGGGCATTGCGTTCCTTTGACCAGGCAGACCGAGCCAAATTCCTACAGTTTGTCACCGGCACATCCAAGGTTCCCCTCCAGGGTTTTACTGCTCTGGAGGGCATGAACGGCATCCAGAAGTTCCAGATCCACCGTGATGATCGCTCCACTGACCGCCTACCATCTGCTCATACCTGGTAAACGCAGCAAAGCAAACATTGTTTGAACAATATTGGAAGAAAAAAAATTGTGAAAATGTAACATTGTTTTTTTCCCTCTTTCTCACTCTCAGCTTTAACCAGCTGGACCTACCAGCTTATGAAAGCTACGAAAAGCTGAGACATATGCTGCTGTTGGCCATTCAGGAATGCTCGGAGGGATTCGGACTGGCCTAAACTGAGACGCCTAACACACACACACACACACACACACACACACACACACACACACACACACACACACACACACGTACACACAGAAACACACACATGCATACAAACACTTGATTTAGATTTGCCTACTCCAGACACATTCACACTGATAACCTTTGAATGCACGCACACACACTATCATAGACTTTACTGAATTACTTGTTGAACGGCCTAGACTTACTGGTTTCTATTCCATATAAAACAGATAAAACCAGCAAGAGAAATGGACTGATTGACATCACGTACAACACAGAGAGCCTCATGTTGACACAGTTGTGTCTCCCTTCCCAATTTAAAGGCAAATGCAAGAGAGGATTCAGAGGATAAAACATGGACTAATATAAGAGACATTTTCTTCATTTAGTTTGAGTTCTCTGTACAAAAGGTTTGGGAGTTTATGTTTAATCTTTTTTGTTCTCTGGCTGTGTAAAAAGAAAAAAAGAGAATGTTGTTTGAAAAGGATGGTTATAAAACCTTTGGGGAAAAAAATGTTGGTTGTTTCTTGTTGCAAATTTGTGACCTCGCAAGCCTTGATGTGGAACATTTTTATCGGGGGTGTATGAACAACTTGAGAAGTTTTGGAGATTCACAAAAAAATGCACTTTTCAAAGTTTTGTGGCATTTTTAGGGAAGGATGGTACAAAAAATGATGCGAGAACCTGAAGGAGATAAAAAAAGTACAAAAAGTTAACCATACATTCTAGAGTATTTTTGGCTAATAAACCGCTGACCCAGCCTTGAGCCTTTGAATCGGAGTGGAATAACTACATGAATAAATGCATAAAATTGCGTCTATTGTCTCTTTTAATAATGTATTAATCATTACTTGAAGTGAATTTATTTCATCAAAATTTAACGTTAATTGTACAATTTTATTATCGGACCATTTCAATAGAAATATTTAGTATTTTGATGGTCAGTTTATGAAGCGAGTCCTCAAAGATTCTGACGATTTCGATCATTTCTGCAGTTTTCACTAACCTTGTTCCAGCTGTGAATCAAACTGTCTCAACTAAATCCATCAAGTACGTAAACGCCATGTTTATGTACTTGATGGATGAAATCCTGCCTCACATTTATTGTGCGATGTCTAAAGCCTTTTAGAGTAAACAATGAGTTGGAGCACAAAGGAGCTCATTGCAGCCAAGCTCACACTGGCCTAGTTTGCTATATGTTGTGAAACAATAGTTGGTCGGTAACAATAGTCATACTGTCACACGGCGTCGGTATTGACGGACTGAATATAAGAAATGACAAACTGACTTTAATTTCATCGTATGACTTTAAAATGTTAACAGCAGACATATTGACATGTCCTCGCAGGAAAAGCACAACGTACAACCAGTGGTGTATAAAGTACCCAAAAGTCATACTTGATTAATGTTCCAGTCAAGTATCTTTACTTTTACTCATGTAAAAGTCACCTATGTGAATACTACTTGAATAAAAGTATCTGACATTTTTTGTACTTAAGTAATTTTCTGATATTAAATGTACTCGAGTATTGAAAGTAAAAGTAAATGGTTCCGGAAACCTACTTTTTAAGACTGGGGACCACAAGTAGCCCTCACATTTAGTGAGGCAGCTCTCTAGTGGGGCAATATGGTACTACACGCTTCTTAAGATGGTGCATCGCCAGTCAAGGCTTTTTAAGTGAGGAGAAGGACTTTAAAGTGATTCTTGATTTTATGGGGAGCCAGTGCAGAGCAGCTAGTGCAGGAGTCAAGTGATCTTAGTTGTAATGAGAACACGAGCTGCAGCATTTCTCGATCAACTGGAGGGACCTAAGAGATTTATTAGCGCAGCCTGATAAGGAGTTAAGTAATCCAGTCAAGATGTGCCTGATTTTTTTTAAAAATATTACGCAGATGACAAAATGCAGTCGAGATGTTCTTCACGTGGGAGTTAAAGGACAAGTCCCGATCAAAGATAACGCCGGGCGCTATGTCGTAATCACAGGCAAGATGGGTCATAACTTGATTTTAGCAAATGTGTGTGGCCCAAACTGGGATAACGATAATTTTTTCAAAAAACTTTTTCTTCTCTCTCTCTGACTTGGACTCCCACCAACTCATTCTGGCTGGTGATTTCAATTGCTGTCTTGACCCTTCACTTGATCGATCATCCAATAAGTCCTCTGGTCTGTCTAAATCAGCAAAAGTTATTCAGATGTTTATGGAGCAATATGCAGTCACAGATGCCATCGCCTGTCCATGGCACATTCTCCCGTATTGATTACTTTCTCATTGATAGCAAACTTCTACCATCTGTTAGTTCATGCTTCTACAATCCCACTGTGATATCTGACCAAGTGGTTATCGACAGCTCTCTTCCTGGTAGACCTGTGAAACGCTCCCCTTGGCGCTTTAATTCCTTATTGCTTTCTGACCCAAACTTTGTTTCGTCCACGAGGAACCGCGTTGATCTTTTTATCTCTCCAATGTTAACCAAGATACATCGGCAGCAGTCATCTGGGAGACATGCAAAGCTTACCTGAGAGGAGAGATAATATCTTACTCAGCTTATCAGAGAAAGATCACCTCAGAGAAAAGTGCTAGCCTTGCTAGAGAAATATCAGAACTGCAGTCTAAATGTGCGGACTCTCCCAATGCAGATCTTTCAAAAGAATTACTTGTGAAAAAGGCTGAATTTGATCTCCTGGCTTCCAACAAAGCTGCGGAGTCACTGTTAAAATCACGTCATACATATTATGAGTTTGGAGACAAACTTAGTAAACTGCTTGCACACCAACTCCGACAAGCATCTTCATCACAACATATAACTCGCATCAGTTCTACCGATGGGACAACTATTGACCCACAGGTAATCAACAACCATTTCAGAGACTTCTATGCCAAATTATACACTTATGAATGCGTGGCTGATGAGAAACAATATGACGTTTTTCTTAACTCTTTAGATATTCCCTCCATTGACGGCGCAACATCATCTAGACTGGATGAACTCTTTTCGATTGGTGAACTCAGTAGTGCTTTGACGCTGATGCAGAGTGGTAAATGTCCAGGCCCAGATGAAGTTTATAAAACATTCTCAGATCATTTAGCTCCAATTTTACTTAACAAGTTCAATGAATCTATGCAAAATGGCAATCTTCCCCCCACGTTGAGACAGGCCACTATTTCTCTCCTTTAAAAAGAAAAAGATCCACTTTCTTGTGGTAACTACCGCCCCATCTCGCTGCTATGTGCAGATGTCAAACTCTTGGCCAAAGTGCTTGCTAGGAGTTTGGAGATTGTACTACCAACTAGTATAGGTACTGACCAAACAGTGTTTGTTAAAGACCGACACCCTTTTCATAATATTAGACGTTTATTTGATATTGTCTACGCACCGACACCCTCTGACATATGGAGGACTCAAAATGACTTAAGTATAAATAAATAAATAAATAAATAATTGCATGAATAAATAAATAAATTCTTAAATACACGTATAAATAAATGTATGAATGTATAAATAAATACAGGAATGAATGAATGCATATAAGTTATAAATCAACAGGACATCATTAAATAAATATATTTCTACATTTCTGTATTTCTTCATTTCTCTATTTATGTGTCCACACGTATTTCTTAATTTATTTATGTGACGTGTCCGTATGTTCAAATGAGCTGGGCGGTCCGAACCTCTGTCTAAAGCCTGATTGGTCAAGTCGGGGAGCAAGACAGAAGCAATTGATCCCTAGTACTTACTTGGATCTTTAGACGAACAGCGTTTATTATGCGTTCTTGTCTGTACATTCTAAATACTACTATTGAGTCACGGAATGTGATTTAAGGATGCTTTCAGCCGAGAAGTTAGTAGTTTAAGCATCAAATCTGTGGTCGGTTTATCGAGATTCAGCCTGATAAGGATCTGCGACGGAGATTTGAGGTCCTGCTCGCGGGACACTGAGCTCCGGGCTCCGGGCGCCGGGCGCTCAGCGCGCTGCGTGGCCGCCGCCAGCAGCCTCGTCTCGGGAGGACTTTTTGAAATGCTCCGCTGGCTCTGACGTCTCCTTAGCGGCCAAACATGAGATATGATTAGGTTTGGGAGGATCTAAAGAGCACAGTTTATTATTTATTAAAAGATAACGTTACGTAAATTTCACTGAGGGTTACGATTCATAACTTCATATTGTAGCGACCCTGGGTCAGGAAAGCTACGAGACGTATAATTAATCCCGTTTATTCGTAGCCTACGCCAAACGACAGTGAACACCGCAACACATTCTACTCCACTGTAAAGTATTTTACAGTGAATCATTGGAGTAAATTCATTAACAAGAACAGTTGATGTGGTGACGTCACAAGACCAGAAAGACCGTCCTGCGTCCTCAAGAGTCTGGACACCCAACACCAGACCCCCAAGACCAGACCCCAAGACCAGACCCCCAAGACCAGACTGCAAAAGAACACGAGTCTGTTCTCAGTGTACTTGGAATTGATAAACGGCTGTAGTCAAAAAGCTGTCTCAGCTAACTCCTGCTAACGGTGAGCTGGGCGAGCCAACTGCAGCATCCTGTGCCAGGCAGGAGAAGTGGAGCATAACACACCAGGTGCATCGCACACTTGTGACCAATCAGGCTTTAGGCAGAGGTTCGGACCGCCCAGCTCATTTGAATATACGGACACGTAAACGTCACACACAAATAAATGAAGAAATAGAGAAATAAATAAATGAAGAAATACAGAAATGTAGAAATATATTTATTTAATGATGTCCTGTTGATTTATAACTTATATTCATTCTTTACTCTTTGTATCTGACTTGGAGCTTTCCCTCTTGTCTTAAACTTACTGGAGGAGTTTGGTCAAATTTCAGGCTACAAACCAAATTTCCAAAGGAGTGAATTAATGCCGATCAATACTGCAGCCATGGTATATGCATTATCTGACTTACCTTTCAAAACTTCTCTTGAACATTTTAAGTACTTGGGTGTCTGTATAACCAAAAAATACTCCAACTTATATGAATTTAATTGTTCCCCTCTTCTGGCGAAGCTGACTCAGGATCTCCAGCAGTGATCCCTTTTGCCTCTCTCTCTCTCGTGCAGGGCGGATAAACTGTTAAAATGAATGTGCACCCAAAATTTTGCACACCAATCCTCATCCTCTGAGGCCTTGTGTACTGCATGGTCGGCTAATCTTAATATACAGATAGACCCTGAGGTGTGGGAGAAGGCACTGAAATGGGTCCACTCATCCTCTGTCTGTGCCCGGCATGGAATCATACAATGCAAAGTGGTGCACAGGGTTCATTGGTCCAAGAGTAAACTGGCTCGTATATTCCCAGGTACAGACTCAGGCTGCGACCGGTGCCATTTAGGACTGGCCAGTCTTGGTCGCATGTTCTGGGATTGTCCTGTACTCTTTGACGCTCTCTCAGCCGTCACTTCTACCAATATATGTCCCTCACCATTAGTTGCCCTGTTTGGTGTCCCACCTTCTGGGAACTCATTACCATTATACTTCTGTGAACTTGTGGCCTTTCTGTCGCTCTTAGCGAGGCGTCTTATGCTGCTCTCTGGTGGGAGGAAAAAGAATATAATACATTATTTTAACTTCTTTTAAATCACTTCGTAAAACACATTTTTATAGAATAGCTTTTAAGTGATCTAGTCTTTTTATGCAGGACTTTGGTTCCCCTAATTTAGTTTGTCATGCTGAGCGAGGTTCGCTGCGGCTGCCAGGCCCGCTGCCGGCAGCTCACATCGATCAACTGTGAATTCACGAGCCGTAAGAGCCATATATGGCTCGAGAGCCAGAATTTTACGACACTGAAGTAAACGTTAAATACCTGAAGGGGGCGCTACAGGGGAAAAGTTACATAGTGTCGCTTTAAACAAACAAATTGACTAACTAATAATTTGCAATGTACTAATGGTGTTCAAAAGATACCAGTCCTCTATTCCTGAGTTCCAGCGTACACATCCTAGTTGCCAGAAGACTGCTCCCTGGTGGGAGGAAAAAGAAGATAATACATTATTTTAACTTCTTTTAAATAACTTTTTAAAACCCATTTTTATAGAACAGCTTTTAAGTGATCTAGTCTTTTTATGCAGGACTTTGGTTCCCCTAATTTAGTTTTTCTGTTTTTAATTTATTTGTAATATATTTGTAATTTATTTGTTTTAATTTTTACTTTTAATATATAGTTTTAAATATAATATTGTTTTCTTACTATTCCACTTGTTTTGCTTTGACTCTCTGTGGAGCACTTTGTAAACATTGTTTTTTAAAATGTGCTACATAAATAAAGTTATTATTATTATTAAATAATTGTTTTTTTAAACAATCGAATTGACCAACTAATAATTTGCATTGTACTAATGGCGTTCTAAAGATACCAGTCCTCTATTCCTGTGAGTTCAAGGGTACACATCCTAGGTGACAGAAGACAAATGAGAAACCAAAAATAAAAATTAGTTATATATTATTTTAAACAATCGAATTGACAAACTAATAATTTGCATTGTGCTAATGGTGTTCAAAAGATACCAGTCCTCTATTCCTGTGAGTTCAAGGGTACACATCCTAGGTGACAGAAGACAAATGAGAAACAAAAAGTATCAATTAGTTATATATTATTTTAAACAATCGAATTGACTAACTAATAATTTGCATTGTACTAATGGTGTTCAAAAGATACCAGTCCTCTATTCCTGTGAGTTCAAGGGTACACATCCTAGGTGACAGAAGATAAATGAGAAACCAAAAATATAAATTAGTTATATATTATTTTAAACAATCGAATTGACTAATTAGGAATTTGCATTAAGCTAATGGTGTTCGAAAGATACCAGTCCTCTATTCCGGTGAGTTCCAGGGTACAGATCCTAGGTGACAGAAGACAAATGAGAAACAAAAAGTATCAATTAGTTATAGATTATTTTTAACAATCGAATTGACTAACTAATAATTTGCATTGTACTAATGGTGTTCGAAAGATACCAGTCCTCTATTCCTGAGTTCAAGGGTACACATCCTAGGTGAAAGAAGACAAATGAGAAACAAAAAGTATCAATTAGTTATAGATTATTTTTAACAATCGAATTGACTAATTAGGAATTTGCATTGTGCTAATGGTGTTCGAAAAATACCAGTCCTCTATTCCTGTGAGTTCAAGGGTACACATCCTAGGTGACAGAAGACAAATAAGAAACCAAAAATAAAAATCAGTTATATATTATTTTAAACAATCGAATTGACTAACTAATAATTTGAATTGTACTAATGGTGTTCAAAAGATACCAGTCCTCTTTTCCTGTGAGTTCAAGGGTACACATCCTAGGTGACAGAAGACAAATGAGAAACCAAAAATATAAATTAGTTAAATATTATTTTAAACAATCGAATTGACTAATTAGGAATTTGCATTGTGCTAATGGTGTTCGAAAGATACCAGTCCTCTATTCCTGTGAGTTCAAGGGTACACATCCTAGGTGACAAAAGACAAATGAAAAACCAAAAATATAAATTAGTTATATATTATTTTAAACAATCGAATTGACTAACTAATAATTTGCATTGTACTAATGGTGTTCAAAAGATACCAGTCCTCTATTCCGGTGAGTTCCAGGGTACACATCCTATTTGACAGAAGACAAATGAGAAACAAAAAGTATCAATTAGTTATATATTATTTTAAACAATCGAATTGACAAACTAATAATTTGCATTGTGCTAATGGTGTTCAAAAGATACCAGTCCTCTTTTCCTGTGAGTTCAAGGGTACACATCCTAGGTGACAGAAGACAAATGAGAAACAAAAAGTATCAATTAGTTATATATTATTTTAAACAATCGAATTGACTAATTAGGAATTTGCATTGTGCTAATGGTGTTCAAAAGATACCAGTCCTCTATTCCGGTGAGTTCAAGGGTACACATCCTAGGTGACAGAAGACAAATGAGAAACAAAAAGTATCAATTAGTTATAGATTATTTTTAACAATCGAATTGACTAACTAATAATTTGCATTGTACTAATGGTGTTCGAAAGATACCAGTCCTCTATTCCTGAGTTCAAGGGTACACATCCTAGGTGAAAGAAGACAAATGAGAAACAAAAAGTATCAATTAGTTATAGATTATTTTTAACAATCAAATTGACTAATTAGGAATTTGCATTGTGCTAATGGTGTTCGAAAAATACCAGTCCTCTATTCCGGTGAGTTCCAGGGTACAGATCCTATTTGACAGAAGACAAATGAGAAACAAAAAGTATCAATTAGTTATATATTATTTTAAACAATTGAATTGACAAACTAATAATTTGCATTGTACTAATGGTGTTCAAAAGATACCAGTCCTCTTTTCCTGTGAGTTCCAGGGTACACATCCTAGGTGACAGAAGACAAATGAGAAACAAAAAGTATCAATTAGTTATATATTATTTTAAACAATCGAATTGACTAATTAGGAATTTGCATTGTGCTAATGGTGTTCAAAAGATACCAGTCCTCTATTCCTGTGAGTTCAAGGGTACACATCCTAGGTGACAGAAGACAAATGAGAAACCAAAAATATAAATTAGTTATATATTATTTTAAACAATCGAATTGACTAACTAATAATTTGCATTGTACTAATGGTGTTCAAAAGATACCAGTCCTCTTTTCCTGTGAGTTCAAGGGTACACATCCTAGGTGACAGAAGACAAATGAGAAACCAAAAATATAAATTAGTTAAATATTATTTTAAACAATCGAATTGACTAATTAGGAATTTGCATTGTACTAATGGTGTTCGAAAGATACCAGTCCTCTATTCCTGAGTTCAAGGGTACACATCCTAGGTGACAGAAGACAAATGAGAAACAAAAAGTATCAATTAGTTATATATTATTTTAAACAATCGAATTGACTAACTAATAATTTGCATTGTACTAATGGTGTTCAAAAGATACCAGTCCTCTTTTCCTGTGAGTTCCAGGGTACAGATCCTAGGTGAAAGAAGACAAATGAGAAACAAAAAGTATCAATTAGTTATAGATTATTTTTAACAATCGAATTGACTAATTAGGAATTTGCATTGTGCTAATGGTGTTCGAAAAATACCAGTCCTCTATTCCTGTGAGTTCAAGGGTACACATCCTAGGTGACAGAAGACAAATGAGAAACAAAAAGTATCAATTAGTTATATATTATTTTAAACAATCGAATTGACTAATTAGGAATTTGCATTGTGCTAATGGTGTTCGAAAGATACCAGTCCTCTATTCCTGAGTTCAAGGGTACACATCCTAGGTGACAGAAGACAAATGAGAAACAAAAAGTATCAATTAGTTATATATTATTTTAAACAATCGAATTGACTAACTAATAATTTGCATTGTACTAATGGTGTTCAAAAGATACCAGTCCTCTTTTCCTGTGAGTTCAAGGGTACACATCCTAGGTGACAGAAGACAAATGAGAAACCAAAAGTATCAATTAGTTATATATTATTTTAAACAATCGAATTGACTAATTAGGAATTTGCATTGTGCTAATGGTGTTCGAAAGATACCAGTCCTCTATTCCTGAGTTCAAGGGTACACATCCTAGGTGACAGAAGACAAATGAGAAACCAAAAATAAAAATCAGTTATATATTATTTTAAACAATCGAATTGACTAACTAATAATTTGCATTGTACTAATGGTGTTCAAAAGATACCAGTCCTCTATTCCTGAGTTCAAGGGTACACATCCTAGGTGACAGAAGACAAATGAGAAACCAAAAATAAAAATCAGTTATATATTATTTTAAACAATCGAATTGACTAACTAATAATTTGAATTGTACTAATGGTGTTCAAAAGATACCAGTCCTCTATTCCTGTGAGTTCAAGGGTACACATCCTAGGTGACAGAAGACAAATGAGAAACAAAAAGTATCAATTAGTTATATATTATTTTAAACAATCGAATTGACTAATTAGGAATTTGCATTGTGCTAATGGTGTTCAAAAGATACCAGTCCTCTATTCCGGTGAGTTCAAGGGTACACATCCTAGGTGACAGAAGACAAATGAGAAACAAAAATTATCAATTAGTTATATATTATTTTAAACAATCGAATTGACTAACTAATAATTTGCATTGTGCTAATGGTGTTCAAAAGATACCAGTCCTCTTTTCCTGTGAGTTCAAGGGTACACATCCTAGGTGACAGAAGACAAATGAGAAACAAAAAGTATCAATTAGTTATATATTATTTTAAACAATCGAATTGACTAATTAGGAATTTGCATTGTGCTAATGGTGTTCAAAAGATACCAGTCCTCTATTCCGGTGAGTTCAAGGGTACACATCCTAGGTGACAGAAGACAAATGAGAAACAAAAAGTATCAATTAGTTATAGATTATTTTTAACAATCGAATTGACTAACTAATAATTTGCATTGTACTAATGGTGTTCGAAAGATACCAGTCCTCTATTCCTGAGTTCAAGGGTACACATCCTAGGTGAAAGAAGACAAATGAGAAACAAAAAGTATCAATTAGTTA
Organism: Liparis tanakae; assembly: GCA_036178185.1. Classification (NCBI taxonomy): domain Eukaryota; kingdom Metazoa; phylum Chordata; class Actinopteri; order Perciformes; family Liparidae; genus Liparis; species Liparis tanakae. Next base: position 13,136,708 of record CM070097.1, on the reverse strand, counting down.
TAGATTATTTTTAACAATCGAATTGACTAATTAGGAATTTGCATTGTGCTAATGGTGTTCGAAAAATACCAGTCCTCTATTCCTGTGAGTTCAAGGGTACACATCCTAGGTGACAGAAGACAAATGAGAAACAAAAAGTATCAATTAGTTATAGATTATTTTTAACAATCGAATTGACTAACTAATAATTTGCATTGTACTAATGGTGTTCGAAAGATACCAGTCCTCTATTCCTGAGTTCAAGGGTACACATCCTAGGTGACAGAAGACAAATGAGAAACCAAAAATATAAATCAGTTATATATTATTTTAAACAATCGAATTGACTAATTAGGAATTTGCATTGTGCTAATGGTGTTCGAAAGATACCAGTCCTCTATTCCTGTGAGTTCAAGGGTACACATCCTAGGTGACAAAAGACAAATGAGAAACAAAAAGTATCAATTAGTTATATATTATTTTAAACAATCGAATTGACAAACTAATAATTTGCATTGTACTAATGGTGTTCAAAAGATACCAGTCCTCTTTTCCTGTGAGTTCAAGGGTACACATCCTATTTGACAGAAGACAAATGAGAAACAAAAAGTATCAATTAGTTATATATTATTTTAAACAATCGAATTGACAAACTAATAATTTGCATTGTACTAATGGTGTTCAAAAGATACCAGTCCTCTATTCCGGTGAGTTCAAGGGTACACATCCTATTTGACAGAAGACAAATGAGAAACAAAAAGTATCAATTAGTTATATATTATTTTAAACAATCGAATTGACAAACTAATAATTTGCATTGTACTAATGGTGTTCAAAAGATACCAGTCCTCTATTCCGGTGAGTTTAAGGGTACACATCCTAGGTGACAGAAGACAAATGAGAAACAAAAAGTATCAATTAGTTATATATTATTTTAAACAATCGAATTGACTAATTAGGAATTTGCATTGTGCTAATGGTGTTCAAAAGATACCAGTCCTCTATTCCGGTGAGTTCAAGGGTACACATCCTAGGTGACAGAAGACAAATGAGAAACAAAAAGTATCAATTAGTTATAGATTATTTTTAACAATCGAATTGACTAACTAATAATTTGCATTGTACTAATGGTGTTCGAAAGATACCAGTCCTCTATTCCTGAGTTCAAGGGTACACATCCTAGGTGACAGAAGACAAATGAGAAACCAAAAATATAAATTAGTTATATATTATTTTAAACAATCGAATTGACTAACTAATAATTTGCATTGTACTAATGGTGTTCAAAAGATACCAGTCCTCTTTTCCTGTGAGTTCAAGGGTACACATCCTAGGTGACAGAAGACAAATGAGAAACAAAAAGTATCAATTAGTTATATATTATTTTAAACAATCGAATTGACTAACTAATAATTTGCATTGTACTAATGGTGTTCAAAAGATACCAGTCCTCTATTCCTGTGAGTTCAAGGGTACACATCCTAGGTGACAGAAGACAAATGAGAAACAAAAAGTATCAATTAGTTATATATTATTTTAAACAATCGAATTGACTAATTAGGAATTTGCATTGTGCTAATGGTGTTCGAAAGATACCAGTCCTCTATTCCTGTGAGTTCAAGGGTACACATCCTAGGTGACAAAAGACAAATGAAAAACCAAAAATATAAATTAGTTATATATTATTTTAAACAATCGAATTGACTAACTAATAATTTGCATTGTACTAATGGTGTTCTAAAGATACCAGTCCTCTATTCCGGTGAGTTCCAGGGTACAGATCCTATTTGACAGAAGACAAATGAGAAACAAAAAGTATCAATTAGTTATATATTATTTTAAACAATTGAATTGACAAACTAATAATTTGCATTGTACTAATGGTGTTCAAAAGATACCAGTCCTCTTTTCCTGTGAGTTCCAGGGTACACATCCTAGGTGACAGAAGACAAATGAGAAACAAAAAATATAAATTAGTTAAATATTATTTTAAACAATCGAATTGACTAATTAGGAATTTGCATTGTACTAATGGTGTTCGAAAGATACCAGTCCTCTATTCCTGAGTTCAAGGGTACACATCCTAGGTGACAGAAGACAAATGAGAAACAAAAAGTATCAATTAGTTATATATTATTTTAAACAATCGAATTGACTAATTAGGAATTTGCATTGTGCTAATGGTGTTCAAAAGATACCAGTCCTCTATTCCTGTGAGTTCAAGGGTACACATCCTAGGTGACAGAAGACAAATGAGAAACCAAAAATATAAATTAGTTATATATTATTTTAAACAATCGAATTGACTAACTAATAATTTGCATTGTACTAATGGTGTTCAAAAGATACCAGTCCTCTTTTCCTGTGAGTTCAAGGGTACACATCCTAGGTGACAGAAGACAAATGAGAAACCAAAAATATAAATTAGTTAAATATTATTTTAAACAATCGAATTGACTAATTAGGAATTTGCATTGTACTAATGGTGTTCGAAAGATACCAGTCCTCTATTCCTGAGTTCAAGGGTACACATCCTAGGTGACAGAAGACAAATGAGAAACAAAAAGTATCAATTAGTTATATATTATTTTAAACAATCGAATTGACAAACTAATAATTTGCATTGTACTAATGGTGTTCAAAAGATACCAGTCCTCTATTCCTGTGAGTTCAAGGGTACACATCCTAGGTGACAGAAGACAAATGAGAAACCAAAAATAAAAATCAGTTATATATTATTTTAAACAATCGAATTGACAAACTAATAATTTGCATTGTACTAATGGTGTTCAAAAGATACCAGTCCTCTTTTCCTGTGAGTTCCAGGGTACAGATCCTAGGTGAAAGAAGACAAATGAGAAACAAAAAGTATCAATTAGTTATAGATTATTTTTAACAATCGAATTGACTAATTAGGAATTTGCATTGTGCTAATGGTGTTCGAAAAATACCAGTCCTCTATTCCTGTGAGTTCAAGGGTACACATCCTAGGTGACAGAAGACAAATGAGAAACCAAAAGTATCAATTAGTTATATATTATTTTAAACAATCGAATTGACTAATTAGGAATTTGCATTGTGCTAATGGTGTTCGAAAGATACCAGTCCTCTATTCCTGTGAGTTCAAGGGTACACATCCTAGGTGACAGAAGACAAATGAGAAACAAAAAGTATCAATTAGTTATATATTATTTTAAACAATCGAATTGACTAACTAATAATTTGCATTGTACTAATGGTGTTCAAAAGATACCAGTCCTCTATTCCTGAGTTCAAGGGTACACATCCTAGGTGACAGAAGACAAATGAGAAACCAAAAATAAAAATCAGTTATATATTATTTTAAACAATCGAATTGACTAACTAATAATTTGAATTGTACTAATGGTGTTCAAAAGATACCAGTCCTCTATTCCTGTGAGTTCAAGGGTACACATCCTAGGTGACAGAAGACAAATGAGAAACAAAAAGTATCAATTAGTTATATATTATTTTAAACAATCGAATTGACTAATTAGGAATTTGCATTGTGCTAATGGTGTTCAAAAGATACCAGTCCTCTATTCCGGTGAGTTCAAGGGTACACATCCTAGGTGACAGAAGACAAATGAGAAACAAAAAGTATCAATTAGTTATAGATTATTTTTAACAATCGAATTGACTAACTAATAATTTGCATTGTACTAATGGTGTTCGAAAGATACCAGTCCTCTATTCCTGAGTTCAAGGGTACACATCCTAGGTGAAAGAAGACAAATGAGAAACAAAAAGTATCAATTAGTTATAGATTATTTTTAACAATCGAATTGACTAATTAGGAATTTGCATTAAGCTAATGGTGTTCGAAAAATACCAGTCCTCTATTCCTGTGAGTTCAAGGGTACACATCCTAGGTGACAGAAGACAAATGAGAAACAAAAAGTATCAATTAGTTATATATTATTTTAAACAATCGAATTGACTAACTAATAATTTGAATTGTACTAATGGTGTTCAAAAGATACCAGTCCTCTATTCCTGTGAGTTCAAGGGTACACATCCTAGGTGACAGAAGACAAATGAGAAACAAAAAGTATCAATTAGTTATATATTATTTTAAACAATCAAATTGACTAACTAATAATTTGCAATGTACTAATGGTGTTCTAAAGATACCAGTCCTCTATTCCGGTGAGTTCCAGGGTACACATCCTAGGTGACAGAAGACAAATGAGAAACAAAAAGTATCAATTAGTTATATATTATTTTAAACAATCGAATTGACTAATTAGGAATTTGCATTGTGCTAATGGTGTTCGAAAGATACCAGTCCTCTATTCCTGTGAGTTCAAGGGTACAGATCCTAGGTGACAAAAGACAAATGAAAAACAAAAAATATAAATTAGTTAAATATTATTTTAAACAATCGAATTGACTAATTAGGAATTTGCATTGTACTAATGGTGTTCGAAAGATACCAGTCCTCTATTCCTGAGTTCAAGGGTACACATCCTAGGTGACAGAAGACAAATGAGAAACAAAAAGTATCAATTAGTTATAGATTATTTTTAACAATCGAATTGACTAACTAATAATTTGCATTGTACTAATGGTGTTCGAAAGATACCAGTCCTCTATTCCTGTGAGTTCAAGGGTACACATCCTAGGTGACAGAAGACAAATGAGAAACAAAAAGTATCAATTAGTTATATATTATTTTAAACAATCGAATTGACTAACTAATAATTTGCAATGTACTAATGGTGTTCTAAAGATACCAGTCCTCTATTCCGGTGAGTTCCAGGGTACACATCCTAGGTGACAGAAGACAAATGAGAAACCAAAAATAAAAATCAGTTATATATTATTTTAAACAATCGAATTGACTAACTAATAATTTGAATTGTACTAATGGTGTTCAAAAGATACCAGTCCTCTATTCCTGTGAGTTCAAGGGTACACATCCTAGGTGACAGAAGACAAATGAGAAACAAAAAGTATCAATTAGTTATATATTATTTTAAACAATCGAATTGACAAACTAATAATTTGCATTGTACTAATGGTGTTCGAAAGATACCAGTCCTCTATTCCTGTGAGTTCAAGGGTACACATCCTAGGTGAAAGAAGACAAATGAGAAACAAAAAGTATCAATTAGTTATAGATTATTTTTAACAATCGAATTGACTAATTAGGAATTTGCATTGTGCTAATGGTGTTCAAAAGATACCAGTCCTCTATTCCTGAGTTCAAGGGTACACATCCTAGGTGACAGAAGACAAATGAGAAACCAAAAATAAAAATCAGTTATATATTATTTTAAACAATCGAATTGACTAACTAATAATTTGAATTGTACTAATGGTGTTCAAAAGATACCAGTCCTCTATTCCTGTGAGTTCAAGGGTACACATCCTAGGTGACAGAAGACAAATGAGAAACAAAAAGTATCAATTAGTTATATATTATTTTAAACAATCGAATTGACAAACTAATAATTTGCATTGTACTAATAGTTTTCAAAAGATACCAGTCCTCTATTCCTGTGAGTTCAAGGGTACACATCCTAGGTGACAGAAGACAAATGAGAAACAAAAAGTATCAATAAGTTATATATTATTTTAAACAATCGAATTGACTAACTAATAATTTGCAATGTACTAATGGTGTTCTAAAGATACCAGTCCTCTATTCCGGTGAGTTCCAGGGTACACATCCTAGGTGACAGAAGACAAATGAGAAACAAAAAGTATCAATTAGTTATATATTATTTTAAACAATCGAATTGACTAACTAATAATTTGCATTGTACTAATGGTGTTCAAAAGATACCAGTCCTCTATTCCGGTGAGTTCCAGGGTACACATCCTAGGTGACAGAAGACAAATGAGAAACCAAAAATAAAAATCAGTTATATATTATTTTAAACAATCGAATTGACTAACTAATAATTTGCATTGTACTAATGGTGTTCGAAAGATACCAGTCCTCTATTCCTGAGTTCAAGGGTACACATCCTAGGTGAAAGAAGACAAATGAGAAACAAAAAGTATCAATTAGTTATATATTATTTTAAACAATCGAATTGACAAACTAATAATTTGCATTGTACTAATAGTTTTCAAAAGATACCAGTCCTCTATTCCTGTGAGTTCAAGGGTACACATCCTAGGTGACAGAAGACAAATGAGAAACAAAAAGTATCAATAAGTTATATATTATTTTAAACAATCAAATTGACTAACTAATAATTTGCAATGTACTAATGGTGTTCTAAAGATACCAGTCCTCTATTCCGGTGAGTTTAAGGGTACACATCCTAGGTGACAGAAGACAAATGAGAAACAAAAAGTATCAATTAGTTATATATTATTTTAAACAATCGAATTGACTAATTAGGAATTTGCATTGTACTAATGGTGTTCGAAAGATACCAGTCCTCTATTCCTGAGTTCAAGGGTACACATCCTAGGTGACAGAAGACAAATGAGAAACAAAAAGTATCAATTAGTTATATATTATTTTAAACAATCGAATTGACTAACTAATAATTTGCATTGTACTAATGGTGTTCAAAAGATACCAGTCCTCTTTTCCTGTGAGTTCAAGGGTACACATCCTAGGTGACAGAAGACAAATGAGAAACCAAAAATATAAATTAGTTATATATTATTTTAAACAATCGAATTGACTAACTAATAATTTGCATTGTACTAATGGTGTTCGAAAGATACCAGTCCTCTATTCCGGTGAGTTCCAGGGTACACATCCTATTTGACAGAAGACAAATGAGAAACAAAAAGTATCAATTAGTTATATATTATTTTAAACAATCGAATTGACTAACTAATAATTTGCATTGTACTAATGGTGTTCAAAAGATACCAGTCCTCTATTCCGGTGAGTTTAAGGGTACACATCCTAGGTGACAGAAGACAAATGAGAAACAAAAAGTATCAATTAGTTATATATTATTTTAAACAATCGAATTGACTAACTAATAATTTGCATTGTACTAATGGTGTTCAAAAGATACCAGTCCTCTTTTCCTGTGAGTTCAAGGGTACACATCCTAGGTGACAGAAGACAAATGAGAAACAAAAAGTATCAATTAGTTATATATTATTTTAAACAATCGAATTGACTAATTAGGAATTTGCATTGTGCTAATGGTGTTCAAAACATACCAGTCCTCTATTCCTGAGTTCAAGGGTACACATCCTAGGTGAAAGAAGACAAATGAGAAACAAAAAGTATCAATTAGTTATAGATTATTTTTAACAATCGAATTGACTAATTAGGAATTTGCATTGTGCTAATGGTGTTCGAAAAATACCAGTCCTCTATTCCTGTGAGTTCAAGGGTACACATCCTAGGTGACAGAAGACAAATGAGAAACAAAAAGTATCAATTAGTTATATATTATTTTAAACAATCGAATTGACTAACTAATAATTTGCATTGTACTAATAGTTTTCAAAAGATACCAGTCCTCTATTCCTGTGAGTTCAAGGGTACACATCCTAGGTGACAGAAGACAAATGAGAAACAAAAAGTATCAATTAGTTATATATTATTTTAAACAATCGGATTGACTAACTAATAATTTGCAATGTACTAATGGTGTTCTAAAGATACCAGTCCTCTATTCCGGTGAGTTCCAGGGTACACATCCTAGGTGACAGAAGACAAATGAGAAACAAAAAGTATCAATTAGTTATATATTATTTTAAACAATCGAATTGACTAATTAGGAATTTGCATTGTGCTAATGGTGTTCGAAAGATACCAGTCCTCTATTCCTGTGAGTTCAAGGGTACAGATCCTAGGTGACAAAAGACAAATGAAAAACCAAAAATATAAATTAGTTATATATTATTTTAAACAATTGAATTGACAAACTAATAATTTGCATTGTACTAATGGTGTTCAAAAGATACCAGTCCTCTTTTCCTGTGAGTTCAAGGGTACACATCCTAGGTGACAGAAGACAAATGAGAAACAAAAAATATAAATTAGTTAAATATTATTTTAAACAATCGAATTGACTAATTAGGAATTTGCATTGTACTAATGGTGTTCGAAAGATACCAGTCCTCTATTCCTGAGTTCAAGGGTACACATCCTAGGTGACAGAAGACAAATGAGAAACAAAAAGTATCAATTAGTTATAGATTATTTTTAACAATCGAATTGACTAACTAATAATTTGCATTGTACTAATGGTGTTCGAAAGATACCAGTCCTCTATTCCTGTGAGTTCAAGGGTACACATCCTAGGTGACAGAAGACAAATGAGAAACCAAAAATATAAATTAGTTATATATTATTTTAAACAATCGAATTGACAAATTAGGAATTTGCATTGTGCTAATGGTGTTCGAAAGATACCAGTCCTCTATTCCTATGAGTTCAAGGGTACACATCCTAGGTGACAAAAGACAAATGAAAAACCAAAAGTATCAATTAGTTATATATTATTTTAAACAATCGAATTGACAAACTAATAATTTGCATTGTACTAATAGTTTTCAAAAGATACCAGTCCTCTATTCCTGTGAGTTCAAGGGTACACATCCTAGGTGACAGAAGACAAATGAGAAACAAAAAGTATCAATTAGTTATATATTATTTTAAACAATCGAATTGACTAACTAATAATTTGCATTGTACTAATGGTGTTCAAAAGATACCAGTCCTCTTTTCCTGTGAGTTCAAGGGTACACATCCTAGGTGACAGAAGACAAATGAGAAACAAAAAGTATCAATTAGTTATATATTATTTTAAACAATCGAATTGACAAACTAATAATTTGCATTGTGCTAATGGTGTTCAAAAGATACCAGTCCTCTATTCCTGTGAGTTCAAGGGTACACATCCTAGGTGACAGAAGACAAATGAGAAACCAAAAATATAAATTAGTTATATATTATTTTAAACAATCGAATTGACTAATTAGGAATTTGCATTGTGCTAATGGTGTTCGAAAGATACCAGTCCTCTATTCCTGTGAGTTCAAGGGTACACATCCTAGGTGACAGAAGACAAATGAGAAACCAAAAATATAAATTAGTTAAATATTATTTTAAACAATCGAATTGACTAACTAATAATTTGCATTGTACTAATGGTGTTCAAAAGATACCAGTCCTCTATTCCGGTGAGTTCCAGGGTACAGATCCTATTTGACAGAAGACAAATGAGAAACAAAAATTATCAATTAGTTATATATTATTTTAAACAATCGAATTGACAAACTAATAATTTGCATTGTGCTAATGGTGTTCAAAAGATACCAGTCCTCTATTCCTGTGAGTTCAAGGGTACACATCCTAGGTGACAGAAGACAAATGAGAAACAAAAAGTATCAATTAGTTATATATTATTTTAAATAATCGAATTGACTAACTAATAATTTGCATTGTACTAATGGTGTTCAAAAGATACCAGTCCTCTATTCCTGTGAGTTCAAGGGTACACATCCTAGGTGACAGAAGACAAATGAGAAACCAAAAATATAAATTAGTTAAATATTATTTTAAACAATCGAATTGACTAACTAATAATTTGCATTGTACTAATGGTGTTCAAAAGATACCAGTCCTCTATTCCGGTGAGTTCCAGGGTACAGATCCTATTTGACAGAAGACAAATGAGAAACAAAAATTATCAATTAGTTATATATTATTTTAAACAATCGAATTGACAAACTAATAATTTGCATTGTGCTAATGGTGTTCAAAAGATACCAGTCCTCTATTCCTGTGAGTTCAAGGGTACACATCCTAGGTGACAGAAGACAAATGAGAAACCAAAAATATAAATTAGTTATATATTATTTTAAACAATCGAATTGACTAATTAGGAATTTGCATTGTGCTAATGGTGTTCGAAAGATACCAGTCCTCTATTCCTGTGAGTTCAAGGGTACAGATCCTAGGTGACAGAAGACAAATGAGAAACCAAAAGTATCAATTAGTTATATATTATTTTAAACAATCGAATTGACTAACTAATAATTTGCATTGTACTAATGGTGTTCAAAAGATACCAGTCCTCTATTCCTGTGAGTTCCAGGGTACACATCCTAGGTGACAGAAGACAAATGAGAAACAAAAAGTATCAATTAGTTATATATTATTTTAAATAATCGAATTGACTAACTAATAATTTGCATTGTACTAATGGTGTTCAAAAGATACCAGTCCTCTATTCCTGTGAGTTCAAGGGTACACATCCTAGGTGACAGAAGACAAATGAGAAACCAAAAGTATCAATTAGTTATATATTATTTTAAACAATCGAATTGACTAATTAGGAATTTGCATTGTGCTAATGGTGTTCGAAAGATACCAGTCCTCTATTCCTGTGAGTTCAAGGGTACAGATCCTAGGTGACAGAAGACAAATGAGAAACAAAAAGTATCAATTAGTTATATATTATTTTAAACAATCGAATTGACTAACTAATAATTTGCATTGTACTAATGGTGTTCAAAAGATACCAGTCCTCTTTTCCTGTGAGTTCAAGGGTACACATCCTAGGTGACAGAAGACAAATGAGAAACAAAAAGTATCAATTAGTTATATATTATTTTAAACAATCGAATTGACTAACTAATAATTTGCATTGTACTAATGGTGTTCAAAAGATACCAGTCCTCTATTCCTGTGAGTTCAAGGGTACACATCCTAGGTGACAGAAGACAAATGAGAAACCAAAAATATAAATTAGTTAAATATTATTTTAAACAATCGAATTGACTAATTAGGAATTTGCATTGTGCTAATGGTGTTCGAAAGATACCAGTCCTCTATTCCTGTGAGTTCAAGGGTACACATCCTAGGTGACAGAAGACAAATGAGAAACAAAAAGTATCAATTAGTTATATATTATTTTAAACAATCGAATTGACTAACTAATAATTTGCATTGTACTAATGGTGTTCAAAAGATACCAGTCCTCTATTCCGGTGAGTTCCAGGGTACACATCCTATTTGACAGAAGACAAATGAGAAACAAAAATTATCAATTAGTTATATATTATTTTAAACAATCGAATTGACAAACTAATAATTTGCATTGTGCTAATGGTGTTCAAAAGATACCAGTCCTCTATTCCTGTGAGTTCAAGGGTACACATCCTAGGTGACAGAAGACAAATGAGAAACCAAAAATATAAATTAGTTATATATTATTTTAAACAATCGAATTGACTAACTAATAATTTGCATTGTACTAATGGTGTTCAAAAGATACCAGTCCTCTATTCCTGTGAGTTCCAGGGTACACATCCTAGGTGACAGAAGACAAATGAGAAACAAAAAGTATCAATTAGTTATATATTATTTTAAACAATCGAATTGACTAACTAATAATTTGCATTGTACTAATGGTGTTCAAAAGATACCAGTCCTCTATTCCTGTGAGTTCAAGGGTACACATCCTAGGTGACAGAAGACAAATGAGAAACCAAAAGTATCAATTAGTTATATATTATTTTAAACAATCGAATTGACTAATTAGGAATTTGCATTGTGCTAATGGTGTTCGAAAGATACCAGTCCTCTATTCCTGTGAGTTTAAGGGTACACATCCTAGGTGACAGAAGACAAATGAGAAACCAAAAGTATCAATTAGTTATATATTATTTTAAACAATCAAATTGACTAACTAATAATTTGCATTGTACTAATGGTGTTCAAAAGATACCAGTCCTCTATTCCTGTGAGTTCAAGGGTACACATCCTAGGTGACAGAAGACCAACCACTAGTGTGAGGTGCCTGCTGTCCCCGTGGCTCTCCTTGACTTCCGAGCAGGAGTAGAATTTGTGCCTATTACGTCACATAGTTAAAGCGATTTTTTCGCGTGACCGAATCCCTTGAAACGTCACCCGCTTTAATCTGCGATTTTTCTCCGGCCTTCCTTCCAGGCCTGTTTTGGGGCGATGCAATGTGGGCGACGTGTTGAATCAGAATAAGACGGACAATAATGTTATTAACAAATTAACATTGTTTAGATGTCCCGCTCTCGTACCGCCGGAAGCGGAAGTGTTTCAGACGTAACAGTAACTTCATCGGTGAAAGTGACCCAGCTGTATGAGCCTACGTGTGATGTAATGTATTAATATATACATAATATTAATGTTATGAACCCAAACACGAGGGCGTTAGTGTGTGGGATGTCCACAACAAATATAAAGCAGAACTAGTGGTTAGTTTTTTTCGGTACTGGATGAAGGAAAAGATAACGGTTTTTACAGAGATGAGACACGGAGATAAGCCCCGCCACTCGCGGAGCGTCTCGACATTTATGGCGTAAACACGGCAAACAGTCGAGAGGGTAAACGCGAGCAATTGCATAGTTGTTGGTGTGAACGTACCTTTACAGCGACTTTTTCCCGCGACCGAATCCCTTGAAAGTCAACGGCTTTCATAGACACGATATTTCTCCGGGCTTTCTCTGGATTTTCTCCGATTTTTCTTCGGACTTTCTTCGCGCTTTCTTCGGACTTTCTACGGGCTTTCTTCGGACTTTCTTCAGGCTTTCTCCGGACTTTCTTCTGGCTTCCTCCGGGCTTGCGATACGTTTAAAGAGTCTTTGATGTGCAACCTACCTTTACGGAGTAGGTTGACGTCACGTTTAACGTCATACTTCACACGTGACCCCTTTCAGCCAATAAGGGTTGTTAGCGCTGTTTCAACATTTCGGCTGCAGGCGGTTTATTGGTTGAGCAGATTTCTACTTTGTATTGATGACGGTCGTTTTTCAATATGCATGTATCTGCGTATTACTTTCTCTATTATTTATTTAATTAAATGTTTGTTTTTATTTTTAATTCCGAAAATACATGTAATACCCTCACTATTACCAGATTAAACTAACAACTTCACAATTCTGGTTTTGTTTGTCCAATAGTACAATATAAAATATATATTTATAATAACAATATTTAAAAATCATTAAAATTAGGAAAAAGAAGAGGGTCACGTAATGCAAAAGAGGTATTCCAACTAATTACAAAGGTCCTGTCCCAGGACCTCACATCAGATCAGGAAAAACTCCCAAGAAAGAGAAAAAAAACTTTCATTCCTGGGATCAATTTAAAAATGCAATTTTTCCAAAGACTGCCAATGATATATGATGTAGATAAAACCTGAAAATAAAAAGAAGTGAAGAGTAATAGTGCACTGAAGTTGGTCAACTGCTGAAAAACTGAACATTGCAATATATAATATATGTAATGTACATGTAATGTAATGTATCGGCAACAGCCAACCGACTTGTGACTCCGTCACCTCGTGCTAATCACTCGAAATCCAGACTGTTTTCTGTCCTTGCTCCTCAGTGGTGGAACGAGCTCCCCACTGACATCAGGACAGCAGAAAGTCTGGATTGAAACACAGATTTGCACTTCAGTGGCTTTTAAATAGCTCTTATTGTGGTACTTTTGTAGTTTGACTATGTTGAGGAAATGTTACTTTCTGTATTCTTGTTGTTCTTAGTTTGTACTCTAGGTTGAAATGCACTTATTGTAAGTCACTTTGGATAAAAGTGTCTGCTAAATGACATGTAATGTAATGTAATATGTTTATATAAGACACAATATTATTTGGCTTACGGTAAAGATTACATCTTGTATTACCCACCATCTGATACAAGCATGCTGAATTTGTTGGAAATATTGAGTGATGGGGGGGTCATGGTTCAGTATTGAAGCATCCTTGTAAAATGCAAAAGCCCCTGCAAAAAGTATAAAAGGACATGCTTTTACACTTACATGGCAGGGGGTGAGTGTTGATAGCACAGCACACCTAGGAAATATATATTTTTCTGTGAATTAATCAGCGGCCCAGGTACTGCAATTATCTCTGAGCAGAACATTTCGGTCAATTAAACATCAGTATTAATAGCAATGAATCATTCTGATTCCGGCTTTTTGAAAAAAGGAAAGATAGAGTATTGGATCCTTAAGTTTGGATATTTCTATATGGGGATTCAAAGAATGTCAGAAGAATTGTGTGGTAAATTCAATTTGTCAAGATTAGCAACAAAAGCTGAATCTGAGAATGAGAAGCCAAATAATTTTTCAGAGTACATTTTGACATCTTTTCTCATTCCCAAGTCATGAAACACAGACGCTTTGTCTTGCCTTTCGGCCTCTGACAGCACACACGTCAACATTCAGTCTGTATGAAATGTACCAGGTTTTAAAGTACAATGTAAACCCATAGGTTTTGTTAAGTTGTAATAATTCATTTTGACTTTGCACATGTACATAATACGTTTGTGTTTTAATAATACATATAGCAAGATATGATTATAGAAATATTAGGGAGAATATTGATATTGTTATTGTTGTGTTATGAAGCATGGAGGTAATGTCTACTCTATGCATATGTCAATGGCAGAAGTAATGTTTTTATGAATATGTTTGTAATACTTGTATGTTTATGTTTGTTTATATGTATGCTGCATGAGAATGAAAGTTAGTTTGTTGTTTACATGTTGCCACGTGAGTTGGAAGCCGGTGGAAATCCGTGATGTTGATTGGAGCAGGAGTGTCACGTGAGACTTCCGTCGCCCAGGTGACCGGAAGTAGCTTGGGTCGCGGGATCATGACGTTTGACCCGGCTCATTACCTGTTAGCTGGCCGTAAGCCAACGAGAGCGTAGCATGCTGAACTGACCAATGGAGCTAACGTTTAGAGGAAAGGTGTGAAAGTGGATCCTGATATAACGTGTGTGCGAGATGAGATTCAGTCTCGAGACGGACGCTAGTTTACAAGACATCCCCTATCAGCAACGTTGCTTTTAGTCTGTGGCGTAACGCTCCGCTCGGCCCTACGATCGTAGCCCTAATTTACTGCTTATGCTTCTGCCATTAAATATTGTTAAAACGTAATCATCGGATTCGGATTCTCTTTTTATATCAAGCACGGGACCGCAGTTTCGACCACACTTAACAGTTTCAAGATGTGATGTTCATTGAAAATTAATGGTGATGTTTGCAATGTATTTTCTGTACATATGTAAAATGTTCTATGTTTTACTTTACTTAATGATTATTTTAAGCCCAACTAGGCCTACGATGTTTTGTTGCCTACACCTAATGTTTTTTTTTTTATTTAACGGCGTAACCATGTATTTACTGTGACTGTCAGACCGTATTAAGTGAATGTGAAATAATGGCAGATATGTTATACATGTGGATACATGTATTTCGAAAAGGTATAAAACAAAAATGTACAAGTCTACTGCCATTGTAGTGGCACTCCGTCTAGTTCTGGGTCTTGTACCACTCTTTTGAGATCAGTCCTTTAAAAAGCTATTGATTGAAACGCGAGTGACACAAGTGGTTCGTTCATAAAAAAAATTGTTCACTAAAACAAAAACATAAAGTTACAGGTTCACAGTTCACACGGTTACACGGTTACACGGTCACACGGTCAAAAAACTATATCGCTTCCATCTCTAAACTCAAAAACAGATTGACAGTTCAACGCACAGCTGATATAGTGATGTGACATCATCTGATTGGAAGCTTAGATTCTAACAAATTACTCCGCTTTTAAATACAATACTAAATTATATGTTAACATAAACATTCTTTGAAATCATAATAAAAAGATTTATCTTTAGTTAACATTTTAAATCTTTTTAAACTAAATTATTGTAACAAATTAAATCAGGCATTTGGCTCTTACAGCCATGCTATAGCAGCTCTATGAGAATGGGAATGTAAATGTGTTGTTAAAAGGGATGTAAATGTCTTTTGCTGCAGAGCACAGTCAGCTTGCATGAACCTCTACCTCCATCTAGTGAGTAATCCATGTTGGTCCTGTCATTTTTGTGAAATAACATGTTCTTCATCTGCACACTTTACTTGTATAGCTTATTTCACCAGCATCATCACTTAGTGTTGATACTTCGCAGGAAGTCATGTATACATAACAAAGAACACAATGATACGATCAAAACAAGTGCGGTTCAGTCTGTTATCAATGTGGTGCAATTGGAAGGCATGTGTTTCATCTTTAATATTCATATTTTAAGGCACAAAGGTCCTGGATTAAAGAAGAGAATCTACTCAAATCCTTTTTTATAATACCAAAACTCTAGATATAAAAGACGCCAATATTTAATAGTGGCAAATATTTCATTATATTTACATAAATTATATGACTTTATTTGTTGCTGCTTCACTTCCATTTATTCCAAAAGGAGATGTTTGTATTTTTATTCTGCTGCAGTTATTGAATAACTTCAGTTCTTAGTGATGGACCGAAGAAAAGAAAATTGGTACAAACAAAATAAATAATCAACTTCTAAAAATCTGTTGTTGAATTTCTGGTTATTGAACCACCCAGCAAAATCCAAATCCCCGATGACCATCTCCATTAAAATGAAACTTTCAAATGAAATAATCAGTGATATTAATCCAATTATTATTATGTTATTATTTTAGTATTATTAGTATTATATATAAGACTCCCTCACTGCCTTAAGTTTGCATTTAGCTGATAACGTTTATGTATCTGTCTGTATATGTTCTTAATATTTTAAATGCTTGACTTTAGTATGAATTTGATTTTTTAACTGTAATATTATAATATAAGACTAAAACATAACTTTTTGATTTGCCTCAGTTTTCAAATCTAAGGCCTAAAAGCTGCTGGATCATTTTACGTAAACTATTTGTACTCCGTCTGTTCACGTAGTCCTTTCTAAACTTAGTTACCAACGAAGCCGGATAGCTTAAAACTGGTAAATTACTTAATCTTGTTGCACAATTAAAACATATTAATTTATTTAATAATGAGCGTTGAGCTAAACATAAACTAATGGCTAAATCAGTTTTAGGGAATCTATCAACTTACTCACTTAGAATGAGGAAAATATGTAATTATGAAAGCTGATGTTGGCTGGTTTTATAATTGGATATTTGAGTTTTATTGCGCTATTTTATACCCTTTTCTGCCTTTTGGCTCACAAACAAATGCAGCTGGCAGTTAGTCGGTGTAGGCCTAAAAGAATAGTGACAACTAATCGATGTAACAACTAACCGTTGCTTCTTTTGTACACAATCATTTAAAAATAAAATGAAAATTCATTCCACTATACTTCAGTAACTGAAGCAAAGTCCTTGAGCAGGTTGACCCGTCTGGACGGTCAGCCTCAATATTATATGATTGTCACCCACCACTTTGCAAAGAAGGGCGGCTTAAATGTGTTCATGTACTTGAATCCAACATTTATTTGAAAACACCTCACGCTAATAGTTTAAAACACATCTTCACACCCTGAAACACTCCAATTGGCCCAATTCCAATCCGGCCCCTTAATAAGGCGTCTAGTTTGAGCAGTTTATTGGTAAATATTTATACAGTTAGTTGCACAGAACCATTTCCCCATGACAAACCCAAAATGTGGTAGCATGTCTGTATGCTGGTTCATCAGCAGCTCTAGTCGACCTCGATGGAGACTCACTGTTGCTGAGTTAAATAATCCACCTGCACTCCCAGGTAATTGTTTTGGGATGTCATTTAATATTGTGGCTCGGGATGGAAGTTGGTAGGGAGAAGGTGGAGGGATTGGAATGGGGCCCTCGCTGGTTTCTTTCCTCTATGTAGCCACAATACTTGGTTATATAATACTGCTGCTTGTCCTTTCTGGGTTTCCTCCCCCTGTTTGGCTCGTCCCACCTCCGCTCACGCTCCCGCATGCCTGCAGTGTTCACCTGTCGTCGTTCCCTGTTTTTCTTTTAATCCTCTCCTGTGTATCCATCTTCTTTTAGCTGCCCTCCCGCGGCGAATTAGTTCCGCGTGAGGCCCCTCGACGACAGTGGAAATCGAACCACTACTGCAGGTTTGCAGCTCCTGTGACCCTCCCCACCCCAACAAGCCCACACACTCATTGCAGAATAGGGATCAGCCATGTCTGATTTGGTGTGTGCTGAGGCGTGAGGAATGACATTACAGTGCTGTCATGCAGGGATTTTAGCCCCCCCCCCCCCAGCAAGCCCTGGTTTTACAGTACATTAGCTAGCCAGGTTTCTCTCTCTCTCTCTCTCTCTCTCTCTCTCCCCCGCCCCCCTTCATGTATGATGCAATTTTCTGCCATGCGTGATTCACATATTCTGTAAGCATCTGTTGCTGCGTGGGGGCTTTGTTTTGCAATAAAAGAGGAAAAATAATTAAGTCATGCATTGAATTTGCTTAGCAAAACAATTTCACAATACATGATTCCCCCGAAGATGAGCTGACCTTTTGCTACTCTGACAGT
Organism: Liparis tanakae; assembly: GCA_036178185.1. Lineage (NCBI taxonomy): Eukaryota > Metazoa > Chordata > Actinopteri > Perciformes > Liparidae > Liparis > Liparis tanakae. Next base: position 13,118,463 of record CM070097.1, on the reverse strand, counting down.
TTTACAGGAAAGAATTCTTTGACAGAAAATCTCAAGTCGGAGCTTGAAAGATGGTGTGTTTTTTGCCAAACGAGCCGTTGCCGTACACCGGGCGGGAGTCATCAGACAACGGTGAACAGGATGTTCTCTGACACGCCGTCTCCACCTCACTGCATTTGGATTTCCAGTGGAGTCAGATGTTTTCCATTTCACGCTCTGGGTACAATTTTTAAGGGTGACTTTTGCACAATTTTAATTATTTGGTGCCACTGAAGCTCCATGTGACAAACAGTGTAACACATTCTGAATTTGTCCCACTAAGGTACCTCAGCCTACTATATGATGAATACATATTTAGTGGATGGCCACGGAAATCATCCAGTTAGAGTTAAAACAACCAAACGGTGAACAGAGTGCACTGAACATAGTTATCTGTCCCCATCAGTGATGCCGGAGCTGGGGAGGAAATGAAGGTCGGTGGAGTTGATTCATAATGACTACTCTGTATGTGAGCCAGAACGCTCCCGGACTAATACATTTTACTGCTTCAGTGTCTGGAATAAATCACAATATTACAGCGCTCACAATGATAAAAGGCTTCTTTAGCGCAGGGCGCAAACCGGCAAGGGGCTGAAATGAGTTCATTAGAGTAATTGGTTTAATGTTTCTAATTAGGTAAAGAGAGTTTATGCTGAAGGTAAGGTGATGGGGATGGTTAACCCTTCCTCTGCAGAATACACCATGCCCTTCTGCTCCTTCCTGGTCTTTCTTGATCCTCCGAAGGCACTAAAATGGGAAGGGGAGGCTTGATGAATATTCAGCATCTGTTAACACTGGCTTTATTTGCTGAAGAATCAAGTTAGCAGTGTTGCTATTAACAGGGTGTGAACACAGCTTGTCATTGTGTCCTACCCGTTTTCGTTGTGGTTTATTCATGATGGATGTTCTAAATATAACTCATCCCTGTGGACTGTGAACTTGATAATCTGATTCATGATGTTGCGCTCCGTCACATTTCTCTGTACTCGGGAGTGTCTTACAGCAAATGTATTAGATAAAGGAGAAACTTGACGTATCAAGGTGGACAGGAGCAGCCCTTAGTTTTGACAGCAGTGTGACGGGTTAGCGAGGGTGTGATGTTCTGTTGTCGTCACCTCTTGATTAGGCCGCTGTCTCTGCTCAGCCTACGAGGACGAGGACCGGGGAGGAGAGCAGCAGGAATTTCTGTCGTGACCAGTGATGGTGTCTCTATTGTCTTTCAAGCACTTGTGTGTGTGTGTGTGTGTGTGTGTGTGTGTATGTATGTGTGTGATGTGTCCTTCAGGGAGGAGTGGAGGATGAGCAGTGGGAGCAGGTGGGCTCAGGTGGTTGCAGGTCGGCGGGCCTTTAGTAGAAGACACATGCGCTGAGACCAGAGTCCAGATTCAAACCAGAAGTGACAGTCTGCCTAATGTAAAGGTCACCGTCTTTATTACCGCTGAGCTTCCAAGTAGTAGTCGTCGTCGTCGTCGTCGTCCCCCCCTCTCAGTGGCACAGCAGTGGGCACCGTGTGGCATTTTAGAGGAGGTGAACCACTGCATGAAATGCTGCGCTGTCATCCCATATCTTGTAATGTATATGCCATACTGAAGGTTATCATTTGGAGATATGATATTGTTGTGCCACTGACAGATGTATTAAAGTGGAAGGTAATCACAGTGACATTCAATGGTATAATCCGCAAATAAACATCTTTTGTTTCCTTTTTCTGTCTATAAACATAACGTGTAATATTCACAATACACTCCTTCCGGTGACATTTTACCGTCTACCTCATTAAACTGTATTTAAAAACTCCAAGTCAGGGAATGATCTACTTCCTACATGGTGCTTTGTAATACAAGGTCAAGTAGAAAGGGTCATTTTTAATTCGAGAGGAATTTAAAAAAATAATTTCAGTCATTCTATTGCTCAACAAGGCATATTGCACTATAACATATATGCAAATCCTCAATGTTAATGTCTCTAATCCAAAAGTGACTCTACATAATCTGCAAATTGCCCTTTCCCCTCTGACTGACGTCCCTCGTTCAAGTTGTCCGGCGACAACCTGTCTCTGGTGGGGCGCTACCCTGTGGCGTATCGCTGCTCGTCTGTCTTGAGGCTGACTCGTTGCTATTTACATGCAGTTAACATGCTTAATGAGATGTGCTCTGGTGAGTGAAGTGCTCGTCATATCTGGCAGCCGGGCCACTCTGAGCATGGCAGGAAGCTAAATCAGAGTCATTTCCCTTCAATTAGAGAGTGATTAACGGCAGGTCAGAGACGGCTGGCTGACCTTCTGGCCACCTAATGACTTTAACTGGATCAATGGTCTCCAATCGCAACATCAACAGCCGTGCAGCCAGTGGACCGGGCCTGCAGGAGCAAAGAGGAGTTGAATCTGCCTCTGACACGTCTGACTCTTATTCCATCTCTCTTTTTCTCCCTCTCTCTCTGTAAAATTGTCACATCAATGCTCTCTTTTCTTTCTTTTTCTACTGTACTGTTGGCGCTCTGCTTTCTGTCGATCTCTGTTGCTCCAAGCGCCTCTTCACCACATTTGTACAATTTAATTTTAATCTTGTGTTACCTGCACATGTCAGAGTTTCAATTCAGACTAGTGTAGCAACAAATGAAAATATGCAATAGATTTTTTATAAAAAAATGTTGGTGCAGAATTGTCCTTTCTCTAAAGAAGGGAAATGTCGATCCCAAATGCTCAGAGCCAATGGGACTTTTACACGGTAGACTCTTTACAGCAGGAAAAACACAGGCGTCAACATCAAATCAATTCAATTCAGTTCATTTTGTCAAGCCTAATATCCCAAATTACAAATTTGCCTCAGATGGATTTACAATGTGTACACATACAACATCCCTGTCCCAGGACCTCAAATTGGATCAGGAAAAAGTACCAAGAAATAGAAAAAAAGTGAAGGAACCTTCAGGAGAGCAACAGAGGAGGATCCCTCTCCAGGATGGACAGAAGTAGATGTCATGTGACCAGAATTAATCATTACAGAGTTACAACACATTCAATGAGTATGACTGAGTGTATGAATAGTTGGCATTAGGCAATATGTAATGATGTCAACTTCCAACCAACAAGAGCCTGTATCGCTGCTCTTGGATTACACACTTTTAGTTTTTACAACACGGAGGAGAGGGCACTACTTAGATGTGAACCCCTTTAACGTTATTTAAAATAGTTTAAGTAAGTCTTGACAAGAGGTTAAGTACTTTGTTTAATAACGCAGACATGAACAAAATGATTCAAATGATTCCAATGTATTGGAAGAACAAAGAATACGTCTGATCGTTATCTCTCCCTCCCTTAACCTGAACACTGTTGTACTTACAACCTCCAGACATGTTGGATAACACAGCTGGTCTTGTATCAGTGAGTTTGGAGTGTGAGTTTTGAGCTTCTCTTTATCAAAATATTTTTGATAAACAATATGGGATGGAAGACAGATGGCTGAAAGGTCAATTATTCTTGTATTCTTTCTTTTGTTTCTCTCCATCTTTGTTGCTCCGTGAGTGTTACATGTTGTTGGTTGTATATCTGATGTCGTTCTCCAACTCGTTAGATAGAGAATGTTCCTTCTTGTTTTGAAACCCATGCTTTTCTCTGCTATTATTGGCAACAGCTTCATAACTCATCACTGATTTTCCGTAAACGGGTCATTTCTTTCTTTTTCCTCGGCCATCTGTGTCCACTGTCCACTAAGCTTCCTATTGTCTGCACCATCTGCTTGAAGTTCTAATTTATTTACAGTTATAAAACACATATTACACTCCCCCTCCCCCTTTACATCCACATTTTAAGGAATAATATTGATAATAAATACAAAGTAATTGTAGTTAAGTTGAATCTAAAAAAAAACATGCACCGAAGAAACAAAAGAAATACATTCAAACAAGGAGAATAAAATACACTGACATGGCTTTTCTTTTTCCAGATCCTATGCGCCTTTGAGGACATAACAAGTCAGGTTTTGTACTTTTTTTTAAATTGTATTTCTTTCTTCAAACACCTGTGTCCATCACCCCCTCCCATATGACACAGTGTCCTCTTCTATATGCTGTGCCCTCCATCTTAGTACTTACTTTCCTCCCTCTCTGAACCTCCACATCCATACTGCACCCATTTGCTATATTGCCTCCGTCTCCTTAAGTTTTAAGCTGATGGACATGTCTCTCTCTCTCTCTCTCTCTTTCTCTCTCACTCACTCTCACTCACTCTCTCTTTCTCTCTCTCTCTCTCTCTCTCTCTCTCTCTCTGTGTCTTTTGCTGACATCATGTTTTTCCTGCCTTTTAAGTTGTTCATTTGTAGCCTTCATCTCACTCGTTTCACACTCCCGACTTCCTCCTCATATATCATTTTATGTTTCCTGCCAGCTGACTCACCTATGGACGGAAAGAAAACGAGCAGAGAGCTTTTAAAGAGGCGAGTAAGACGTTGCACACAGATGAGTGCTTTGGAGGCCTGGCCAGTGACCGCCCGAGTAAATGTCCCATGCATCACAGATACGTTTATACTTCAGAGTTCAGCAAGGTGGGTTTGGGAGAGAGAGAGCGAGAGAGAGATAACCTTTATTTGACTTAAAACAAACAGGACAATGTATTCACATAAACATAAAAAAAAAAATCAACAAACAAATAAAATCCCAAACACACACAAATACGAAATAGTCGTTTTCCTCCACAGTGTCTGTGGGGAACTGGTCCAGTTCGTTTCTGCACTTTTACACAATTTGTGTGCAAGAGTTTGCGTCTGATCCCCTGTGTCGTGGTCCGGAGACCCATTCCTCCACCACAACCTGGTGTTGTGCTCTTCTCTGGACCTCTGGCCCGTTCAGGTTCAGTGTGCTTAATGTCCAGCATCATCTTCATTTAGCGCTATTGATTTTCCGCACTATCTTTTTGAATCTGTCGACCTCCTCGGTCGTAAGGCCTCCCCTGCTTCTCCTTATCAGAGAAGTGGTTCTCTATCTTCACTCCCTTCGTCTTCAGATGGTGAGCTTGAAGCTTCTCCTCTTCCTCCTCCATGTCAACCTCACTTTCTGTCAACACAACATCTTTGACAACTGTTTTTTGCCCACGTTTTTCTTTGTCCTGTCTCTCACCGTCTCCACCTGCCCTCCAGTCCCTCCTTGTTGAGCTACACCCACCTCTCGCTGTCCTCCCTTGTTGACCTCATCTCCCCGCTGGCCCCACCTGTCCCCTCTTGCCTCTCCTCACCTGCCCTACCTGCTGGACCCCCCCCTGTCCTTCCTGATCCGCCTCATTTCCCTTCTGGACCCGTCTTACCCTGTGCGTCCTGGCCCTCATGACTGTCCCCTCCGACGCCCTCACAATAAAACATGACATTACAGACATGAAATACATTAAAGACAAGCCATTAGAGACATTAGAGACATTAGAGACATTGAAGACAAGACATGAAAGTCATGACATGAAAGACATTATCTCTATTGATTGGCCCGAGTAAGAATTCCTTTAAGCCGGACGCTTATTTACTTCCATCTTCCACTTGCATCTGCCGTCTAAATAATACAGTGTCGGTTTATGTTTTAATTGCTTGGTCTGAACAGAGGCTGGAGATGAAATGACTCAGTGTTTCTGACCGTTAAGTCGGAATAAAGTAAAATCAGTTTTCTTACAGTAAAATTTCCTTTATGTTTAAGTTAGTTAGTTGTTAAGTGCGCAGCCTAAATGGATTTACAAGACACCAAAAAAGTACTGTTGAAATAATTAAACCTTTTTAAGACACAAATATAACTTATTACATTACAGTGCAAACAAAGAAATTATGTCTCTGGAAATAAATAATAATAATTTCCTAACTTCCCTCACAAATCAAATCCACCCCCGTCTTCTTCTTTTAAGTCGTTTCTCTTCGGTCTCAAAATTAAAAAGATCTTTTACTGATTACTTATTGAATGTAAAACAACAACTTTATGTGATTCCAGATTAATCCATCATGTCCACTTCATGTTCTTCTCCAATCTCACATCCAGTTTTTTCTGTGTTTTGTCTCCCGTGACGTCGACCCAGCCACAGCTTTGACCCTGAACTCTCAGCCTTTCTTCAGATATCCAGCCCCTCCGGAGGATCACGGCGGATGTTCTCAGCTATCAAACTGGCTTCATCAATCATTGTTCCCATGCTGTCGGCTCCCTTGGCAGCGTGTGTCTGCATGCCTGGCATCTCCTCTGGTACCAGTGGCAGATGGGCCCGCTGACACCCTCAGGTTGGAAACGCAAAGACAGACTACAGCAGTTTTCTGACTGTACTTGGTGCTGCCCCAGTTATTGTTGTGTGTATTTTTAGGAACCAGTTTGAAACGATTGTGGAGGCAATGTTTCCTCATGTCTGTTTCTTTTTTTCTCTTTTATTCCAGGCACAAAATAAAAGAGATTTGTATAGGAGTGTTTGTGTATTTCTTGGACGGGTTCCCCCTGAGTCACTGTGTTGTATTTTATTTTATTTTTAAGTCTTTTGAGCATTTAAGTGCCAACTGAAAAATAGATGTATTGTACAAAGTGCAATGAACAAAAATATTTTAAAGCAATTAGATGATTAAGGAAAATAATTATTTTGATATATTCTAACAAGACGAAGTCTCTACAGCCTGTGAGGCTTCACTTCGGTACAGTGGTGATGAGAGATACATACGTTGACATGCAGCAGGTATATAACGTTCCAGCTCAGTTTCATACCCAGTGCGTCAAATATTTCAAGTCATTTTAAACTCATCCCTGTAATTATTAGACGCTGAGAAAAAGTTATCCCGGAACGTGAATGACACTCACGGGGCAGGAGGACAGGGGGTCAAGTTAGTCAGGTGTTTTCAGTACTTATATTACTTCTACAAAAATAGTTGTCAAGACATTTTATTCAAAGGCGTACATGTCAACCTCGTTATTTATCATCTTGACAGCCTGGCATTGACGTTCAGATAACCTTGTTACTAGCTACTCAAATTGATAAATAGCATGATTGTTTAAACTACATACGTGTATATAAGCCTGCACAAATTTAGTAGGATGAAAAAGCAAAGATTACAGGAAATCCAATATCATTTAGACACATTTTGAAATATATGTCAGAGTACCTCAAAACAGGGGCTGAACTGCTCAACGGGCTGCAGGCAACAGTGGGAACAACTCATTGAGTTTCAGAGTTTAACTACTGAGACCATGGAATTGAAAAGAGTCATAGAGGATCCAAAGGGTTTTGAAGGTGGACTTGGAAGGTTTAAAATATAAACTGTTCCTAGTTCTTGCATTCCTTTAGAAACAAGTGGAGGAAGATTCACTTTTGTAAAACTGTATTTGGGATGAGCTGGAGGGGAAATAAGGCCAACTGACTGACAGACATTCACAATCATCTTTCATATAGATAAAAGCATGTCAAACTAAACACCTACGGATCGCTATCATCCTGTGTTCAGGATCACAGTCACCTGATGACATTTATCTTGACACAACAGTCAACGCAGCCAGATCACTCCTGGATTTCCCAGCCTTGTATCACCCTGAAATCAGTGCATCTCTGCATCTCATATACAGTACCCCCCTCCCCAGACTCAGATATGAGATGGCAGTAATTCTTAAATCATTTGTATTCACCAACGGTAATAAACATTAATCCCAGTCATACCTTTGATTACACCAATGAACTGAAGCTTAATGTCTTAGTGGTATGACCAATTAAAAGAGCTTCTAGAAGTTGAGCCCCGTCGAGTGTAGAGAATACCAACACACAACCTCCTTTGGTTGTTATTTCACCGTCTTAGTCTTTGAGCTCCTTGATGATGCAGGAAGAGAAGGAAGGAACATGGCTGTAGGGCCACAGGCTCTGTGCTCTACGCTAAGTACACCATGCATTATTATGCCTGGCACATGGCGGAATATAAAAGCAGCAATAAGAGCAGCAAGACCTCTATTCCAGACTGTATACAGGGAGGAAGACGAGGACAGAGGGAATATAGAGGACAGGAAGGAGGGGGATAATAAAGGAATGGTCAGAATCCACAGGGAGTGAGGTGAAGAGAGTGAGGGAGAGAACAGAGAAGGAGGAGGAGGGAGGGAGGGAGGGAGGGAGGGAGGGAGGGAGGGAGGCAGGCAGAGAAGAAGGGTGATGTCACCTCTAACAGGCAGCCAATGAGAGTCGGGGAGGGAGAAAGAGAGCGGCCGGAGGAGGGTGTGTTTTCTATCACTGCAGCATCAGCAGAGAGGAGAGGGACGCAATCAGTTTCATAGAGAAGAAGAAGAAAAGGCACAAGTATACAAGGAAGAGAGGGGGGAAACCTAGTTTCCAGATAAGGTAAGAGGATCTATTTGTGGCGAGACGCACAGTTTGTCATAAAGGGAATGAGAGCGGCAGAGAACTGGTGAGAGGATTAATTAGGCTGTTAGGTGGAGGTGGCTTGTTGTGGAATTGCACCTTTGCCTCATCGCCCACTAACAGTAAAGGATGACAGTCTTGTTCATGTAAATGACTTTAACAGCTGTGTGAATGTCTTCTCTCTGGCAATCTGTCTTATTCCCATCAGGTGTGTTGATGTTGAAGGAACTATGAAATGACTGCTATTCCACACACTGAGTTTGAAAAGAGGAAAAATGACACAGATTTCAAAACAAATCTTTATCGATGTGGTAGTGGGGCTTGTGATGGATGAACAGTGAATTAAATGTCACTTGTACAAATAAATGGTGTGACTTGAAGCCAGGTGTCATGGAGAACCTGTTGGTACACTGGATTTTTGTTTCCTTTTTTTGGTGTATTTATGAGGCTGATCTAACATCCAGTACATTGCATGCAACAGTGTCTGCTCTGACATTAATATTGTATATACAGCAGTGTTCTACGGTATTGTATCATGCCATTGAACACTTTATTGGCTAGATTATAAAACCATTTTACAATGTGTTGTTGTCTGATATGTGTAAAGTTGGTATAAATTGTATGTGATTTGGATTACTTGTCTAAAAAATTAGATTATTAGTTTGTGACAGCACTTTAAATCTGTTACACTGTTCCAGAAACAGCAAAGACAGCCCTTCTTTACAATTTTGAAAATAATATGAAACATATATAATGCACTTTAAATCAGCTCATTTTAAAGTAACATTGCACAGCATTTCTCTGCAAACTGCTGCTAGTTTCTCGGGCAAATGAAATGCCTTGGCTTTCCTGCTGCCATGCTACTTTAATTCCTTTTCTCTCCACATTCCCCTCCCCCAGCTAATATCTGAGTGGCTTAATGTTAAGTACTGCCCATGATTACAATGTCCTGCTATGATTTCCCTATATGTGGAGGATATAACGACACAGCGGCGAACAAGCAACAATTTTCTCGTCAACCAATCTTATCTCCGGCAGTAGGTCGGTTTTCCCAAAGCAGAGAAACCCGAAACTATCGGGAAGAAAGACAGTAATCTAAAAAAGAACTGGAAGATGTAAAGAGAGCAAGAGAGATTCTGATATCAACAGGAGGCTGAACAAGTGGGAGATGTATACGGGAGGAGATATCGGGGGAAGTGAAAATCAGGGTGGGGCAGTGCTCGCAGCAGACTATGTGGCTGTGTTATAAGGTGGAAAGGAGGCACTCACCTGGCCCCATGCCATGCCGCTGCCCGCTGTCACCCTCTGTGCCCTGTTACACATCTGTTCTGCCCAACAGCAGAACATAGATGATGTTCCACCAGTTGTGTTAATGGTGTAGAAAACGGGAGTGCCAGAAGCAGCTGCTGAAGACTGAGAGCTTGCTCCGTCTCCCGGTTGTTTGTGTATGTCTGGTGTTTTAGTCAGTGCATCTGCTCCTAGCCTGCAGCCCTCTCCTCAAGACATGCCCAGATACACAAGTCTGTCTGCTCATGTCATGCGAGTGCATGTGTGTGCTCGTGATGCACTGAACCTAGACTCTCCCTCCCTGCGCCGTGCCGCCCTCCATGCCTCGACAGCCTGCAGCTCGTCCCAGATGAGTCAAGGAACTGGAGGCGAGGGAAGGCACCGAGCCTGACAATGACTTGTTACCATCTGTACGACATCCATAAACATACTGCACTGCACACATTCACACAATAGATCAAGATACCGCTGCTGCTGAAGAGGGCGTGTGAGAGTGAATGAGTGTGTGTGCGTGTGTGTGCATCCTCTCCGTGGCAGCAGTGCCCCAGAGACCCGCTGCTGGTCCCATTACCGTACTATTTAATGCAGGAGGGTTTGTATGGCAGGGACAGCCCGATCTCTGCTCTGTGTCGGGAGCTGATGGTGGAGCAGGGGTGTTGTTGTCGGAGTAGCTGGCTAGACTCGGAGTGTATGATAACTCTCGTTTCAGTACGCTGCAGAATGTAATCTCTCCCTGGACACGGGGTGGTTAATTGAGCTGTTCCATCAAAGACATGGATGGAAACGGGGATTTATGTTAGGAGGGACAGGGATCTGCAACGGAAAGAGAGAGAAAGGGCAGCTGAGGATGGTGTAAGCAACATAGGAGAGATAACGGAGAAAGAGAAGAAGGTGGACTGCCTTTTGAAATGCAAATCACATTGCATCCTTTAATGCATGTTCTCTGCTGTAAGTATTGAAGAAAGTAGAGAGAGAGAGAGAGAGAGAAGGAGGGATCGCGTACATTATTACAAAGGCCAAGGTCACAAGGAAGGATGGGCAAAAGAAAGAACCATAGACGTGGAGAAAAGATCAAAAGGAGCATTCTGATTGACGAAGATTAAAAAAGAAAAGCCCTGCAATGTATGGTCAGATATTAACGTTTTTTCTCTCTACTTTTTTATGGGATGAAAACGTTAGAGTCTGGCCTGTTTCCAAATGCCTTTAGTTGTGCAGTTGAGGTGGAGAGCTGGTGTTGTGTAGGAGGAGAGGAGGGATCTTCTCTCAATCTGCTGGGAGCAACGCAGGACGAGCAGCGCTGCGCTAGCCCTTCGCTCTTAAGCCACCTGTTATTGCCTCAGGGCGCCTTTGGCCATCATCCTGCTCCACAAACACAGATATATTAACACATCCATCACCACGTCTGAACACAACTTCTGCAACTCGCATGAAAACCCCTCTGCAAATACTAGCTGCAGAGATCCTGTTGCAGTGCGCCAAATGAAAGATTCGGTAATGCTGCCTCCCCGGCCTGATTACTTAAGCGTCTGCCACTGATCAAAGGGCGCGCTTTCCACTTAAAATAGAACCCCAAATAAGGGTAAAGAGAGAGAAAACTATCTTAGACTGAAGTGTCAACAATAACTGTTTCATCTCTCGTTTCCTTTTTATCCTCCTTTGAGAATAATAGTTGAAAAGTTCCAAACTCTTCCAAAGGCTTGTGAGCGAACTCCCTTGACTCATCTTCCAGTGTGCATCCGCCTTTATAAAGCTGTGCATGTGTGTGTGTAGATGTTTCATCTCCACCTTCAGGATGCTGTCAAAATGGAGAGTCAGTCCCCTCCCCAACCCCCCTGGTTGCAGTTTGGAGGCTGTTTGATTTAGACTGTGCAGATGGGAGTCAGCCCGCTGGGTGTCAAGTAGGGGGGGTCGTGTCGACATGCTGTCAGGTGTTGGTGGAGAATACATTGTGGCGATTTAGGGAGCTACGGGTCAGATGGATTGACGGGCCAGCCACGGGTAAATGATTAGAGGATTGAGGAGGAGGGCAAAAAAAGCTAGAATGAAATTTGCAGAGGTGAAGTGAAGCAGGCAGGGAGGAACACCTGAAGATTTAAAACAACTGATTTAAAAGGCAGCAGGATGGAAATGTAAAGGCTGTTATGTAAGATGAGGCAAAGTGGAAGAAGTCTCTCATGGCAATTTCTGTGAACCGCCTTGTTCCAGCTGTCACTTAAGAGTCCGGCTCTCTCTGCCTTGACAGCTATAGCAAACCTTTTAACCTCGGTAATCCATTTGTCCTTTTCCTGTCTCTGTCTCTGCATTCTTCCCCATCCTCGCCACGCAAGTTTAGGGATTCACTCATCACATCACGATGCATGCAGTGGTGGGAAGAGAAGCCCACATCTGGCTCTCAATTCATGTAATGACTGAAGCTGCTGATTGCGTTCCCGGACGCACAAAGCCTCATAAATCAACCTCTATTCTACAACTGAAGCTGTGATGGAGAATAGGGCACAAATAGAGGCGTCATGTATGGAAATGAATTTAAGTGAATTACCTTATTACAGCTATCAGAAGTGATGCTATGAGAGAGTTCACATACTAGATTTCCCATGTGTGACAAATAAGATATTAGTGGATAAAACTACAAAACTGGAACCCCATAGGGGATAATACTTTTATTATTAATACTTGAAACCAGGACATAAATTAATTACTGCCAAACCAATAATGCAGTTGGAGGCCCCTGGTATTGGAAAAAAATAAGCATTTTTTATTTGATTGTTATGGAGCAAGATCAATGTCAAATGAAGGTGCCAGACTGATGAGCAGCAACAATATACATCTACAAATTGTAAGGATTATGAATCGTGGGAGATGTGAGACTCCATGACTGTCTTTGCCTGCATGATGTTGTCATCATCCTTTTCGGTTTTTGACAAAATCATGTCTTTGTTTCAGGGAAACGGAGAAATCCCCTTATTGTCACTCCATCTGCACCACAGTCAACTCCTGCAGAAAGACGTTATTGTTCACTCCAGTGACTATAATTGGACTAAATTGACCCTTTGTCCAGTGTGTTTCCCATCTTCGTCTATGAAGTGTTCTGTTGATCTTCAAAGATGTTTTTCTGCGCATTTGTGTGCGTGCGTGACTCACCCCATCCAGGAATGAGATGCCCTCATGAGTGAATCATCTTCAAATAAAATTCCGATGTTGGGTTATTGCCTTACACTTGTGAAAGATGGAGTCAAGTATCTGAGGTAAAGTTTAATGGCTTCTAGTTAAATAGATTAACCATTACATTATGTTATACCATTCATAGGTTATCAATTCTTTGGTTTTGCCTCTCAATCTTTCTACCATAAAACTCTTTATTTATTTTATTACCGATGCTTAATAATGTTCCTCTTTTTCAAACTCGACATTGGTTTATAGCTTATCTTCATCTCCTATGGAGTTAGATACACTGATCAACAAAAATAAAAATAAAAACATAATCCAACTTTCATTATTTCACCGTATGTGCCAATTTAGCACCAATAACATTATAAATGAATATGTGTATTTGTTATATAAGCTGGTGTATTTGCTACGGACACCATGACACCATCCTGGCTTTAATTACATTGGACAGGCTGTTTATTAAGGAGACACGACAGCATTGCTTTACAAATGTATTGATTTGTTTCTGCAAGGCCAGCTGCATTGTTTATGAAACTTGGTGGCACGATGTATCTCAAAACTGTAGGGTACTTCTGCACTGTTGCTTTGCACTAAGTTACATCATATTGTTTTGGTAAAATGTTGTTCCTGATAGTGCTGACTGTGCTCCGTTTCCCCTCTACAATGTTCCTCAATGTCCTCCTCATGACTTTCATTCCAGTGAAGAATTGTTTTCCCTTAGCCAAAGCAATGAGCATCCACCCTTCATGCGTACAGATGCATCTCTTGCACAGGTAGTATTTGACAGTCATCAAGTCAAGTCAAATGTACTTCTATAGCATATTTAAATGATCATGAGCTGACTAACATGCTTTACAACCATAGGCAGAATGAAGCATTAATTTCTTCTTCATGTGGCCATCCTCACTAACGTTGAGGAAGATGTTCTGACAGACATTAACATTCTGGCACATTCAAGTCGTTTACATGTTCCTTTATGCTCTCTGAAAGCCTGGACTGGAGCATGTGTAGCATCACAGAAGCACACTCAAGAGTTTACTGATCAAGATGATGTTCCCTCTGAAAATTAGGTATTGTAATGTTGTGGCGCAGTTGTGGAATAATTAAGTCTTTAAACTGAACTGATAAGACGGGAAGCCATGTTTGTTATGTTTCTGCCAAGAGACGCAGAGTTGGCAAAACAAACACAGACAACAACTGTGTTACTCCGGCATTAGAGTTGCTGTGCTGAATTGAATGTGACTGCTCGGCATTGACTAAGGGGCACATGTGAAACACAGTGCTCTGAGTCCATCTAAATGCATATTTATTTGGTCTGTTTACATTTATTGATTTAGTTTCACTCGTCTCTTCCCCACTCTGTAGCTACACTTTAAAATTAAAATTAAAATTAAAAATTAACCATACATGAAATAGATGGGGCATGAAACACAAGCACCCATACACACTTGTGCCCAGTGTATTGCAGGTGATGCAGAGGAAGCAGGCCGTCTGTGTGTGTCTCCTCCGTGTGTCTCGATGATGTTGTGACTGCAGTCTCTAACAGGCTCTTTATCTGCTGTGTCAGCCATGATATATTCATTAGGGTTGGATTACAGAGAGGGAGGGGATCTGGTTTTGAGTGGGTTGTAATCCCCACACCTAATTTAATCTCACCTACTGTGCCATCCTATTACACACTACGCCCCCCTCCTATGTGTGCAGACGCTGGCTGGAGGAGAGCGGCTGAGGGGCAGGCCAGGTTAAAACTGGATAATGTCAGACAAGAGAAGGCAAAGAGGGAGGATCGTAAGAAAAGATAAAGAGGGGAATTGATTGTGAGCAGCAGGAGGGATTTGTGCAGAAGTACAGAGAAACTGTGAATGTCAAGGAGTAAAGAAATGTCAGAGGCAAAGACAGATACGAGAGGTGTGCTCTTTAAGATGGTTTTGCTTTTGTCCCCTTATGATTATGTCTGTCATGACTTATTATATAAAGAATAAAAATGCAAGAAACGTTGTGCCTCTAAATTTATCAAATTATTTATTCATCCTTTTTGGCATCTTCGCCTGTATGGAGAGTGACAGTAAAGATGGTCAAACAGCACATGGGGAGCGATGAGGAGAACGCCTTCATGGCCGTAAACATCAAGTCATTTTTCAACCCGTGCACGTCTGCAGAAAGCCTCAGCTGCCGATGAAACAGAGATTATTATCGCCTCTTGCTTTCTCATTAACGCCATCATAATTATAGTTATTGCCATTGCATGTGGTGTATTCTATTCCACCTGTTTGGTTTTGTGTTTTTTTTACTCAGTCGATGCCCTCTATTACACTTATTCATCATCGGGTTGAAAACATTTACATATTTCAGTTTGAAGAACTAGTGGGCCTTCTGCTAAGTATATTTTGGGATGCCTCCCCATCTCATTATATTTATTTGGCCAAATTGAAAGTCATTTGCATGTGAGGGATACTGAACACAGTAAAGTAAGGGTTTATATAACCTGTTATGCTGTTTTATTTACAATGAATGACCCACATCCTTCCTTATTTGCTCATAGCCAGAATAAATCAGGCCATGCCAACCTGCTGCACACGCCCCGCACCACCTGAAGAGATGGATGTCTGTGACTCGGTTCTTGTTAGCCTCTTCTGAATGCAGACTTTTAAATCAGGTTGATGTTGGAGTTGTTGGAGTTTGCTCCCTGAACTGATCGGGGGTAATTGAGCATGGCGCTGCAGAGAGCCTCCTGCAGTAACGAGACTCTATACGGAGCTATAAAACTGTCTGTTTACATCAGCCACCGTGCTCTGTGGCACAGCGGGAAGAAATGAGCATATTGTGTTTTCGAGGCCAAACTTGCAGGGCACACTTTATGTGTCGTACCTTTGGAAAATCATTTGTTGAAATCTGTGCAGAAGAAAGGACAAACTGATGTAGCCGGAAGCGATAAGGAGACGCAGGGCGAGGCTTCTTGTTAATACGAGGAAAAGATAAAAGGCACAATCCCCAAGAGATAACACGCAGAGCAACAAGAAGGAAAAGTAGATTTATTCAGAGGGGCAGATGTCACATCGGGGGAAGGAGGGAGATGAAGAGAGAGAGCAGAAAAAAACTCCACCATGGAGATAGCAACAGGAGAGAAGAGAGAATAAGACTGGATATTGTTAACGAGGTAATTCTACACATAAGAAAAGATCTTACCCCCCAGGATGTTCCCAGTAGGCTGGGGCAGGGGACACAGGAGAGAAGGTGGAATACTAGGAGAGAAGGAAATGAAGTTTACTGTCGGTAAGCTTTAAATAAATGTTCATTTCACTGGTAAAGTGTGATCTTGCTCAGGGCGACAAACGGGAAGTGTCAGAGTGTGGCGGTTAAGATGGGAGGGACAACGTGATAAAGAGAAGAGGAAACAGGGAGCAGAGAGAGAGATCGGAGGGTAAAGGATATAGAGATCATGTAGCGATTTAAATGTCAGTGTGTGCAGGCGGCAGATGCACACTTGCCAATCTCACGCACACACACACACACACACACACACACACAGGTCGCTCACCATAATCCTCTCAGCTGTGTATGCATATTAAATAATTAGCACAACGCCAAACACAAATAGTAGGACTGCCTGCAGACTGAACTGACGACTGGGACGACTTCCTTCTCAATGCGTGCCATTTATCATCCATCTTTCAACGTCTTTGTAACTTATTCTCTTCTTCATCCCCGCCATCCCTTCAGTCGAGAGTGTTTTATTTATGACCTTGCGGCGAACACTGCTTTGACCAACGCTTGGTTCAGAGGGGAACAGTCTGAGAACAGTAAGGGTTACTGACAGGGCGGTTACTCGCCGTGCGGCGGTCAGACACACAGTTGCTCTGTTTCGGCCTCTCAGTCCGTCGGCGAGGCCGTTCGCCCCCGCAAGGGACAGAAACGCTGGTTTCTCCCTTCAGTTTGAATAAAAGGAAAACACTGACGTGTTTGAGAAATGTTATGATGCAAAAGCTGTTTGTAGGCTGGTGCTCGCTGGCAGGAGTTGCTGACGTGCACTAGCCATTCCTATAAGGAACCAGCACCATCAGCAGGTTTTAAGCAATGCTACCATGGGATGGTAATGATTGAGATATATGCCACTATAGCAGGGCAAGGCAAGTTTAATTAAACAAGGGTATTCAAAGTGCTTAACATCACATATTAAAAGACAAAAGACAAAGTGCAAAAGACAACTAATTATATATGAACATTTAAATACAAGTAAAAGCAGTCCTCAACAATCCAACAGCATAGAAAATATAAACAAGCTAAAATACAATAAGACGCAGGAACATAAATTACATTGCAGTGAAAGAAGTTATTTAATAAAGGCAGCGAAAACAGAAAACCTGATTTAAAAGAGAGGAGAGTTGCAGCTGTGCAGTTTTCTGAGAGTTTGTACCAAATATATGATGCAATAAAAGTTAACACTGCTTCTCCCTGTTTAGTTCTGACTGTTCCTGAGAGTTCCTGATGTAGCAGAAGATTGAACATGTATTTTGGCCCTAAACCTTTCAGTACTTTAAAAAAAGTCTTATTTTGAAATCAATTCATAGACCAACAAGCAGCCATTGTTCTTTCTCCTGAATTTCTTTTACGTATGGTGCTCTATAAATCACATTATTATTATTAGAACATATTGTTCTCATATAGTTGACTGGGAGTATACACTATATATCACCAGCTGGCCGTGAGCATCTTTGTGTTGTTTGTGTCTACAGTATAGATTATCAGACCTTGTTGGCCTAACTCTAGGGAAAGCTCATCAACCGATTGTTTAGCCGCAGGGAAAGGTCAGCACAGCTCCCTCTGCATCCCTGTGGCCCCTCTCTCTCTCTCTCTCTCTCTCTCTCTCTCTCTCTCTCTCTCTCTCTCTCTCTCTCTCTCTCTCTCTCTCTCTCTCTCTCTCTCTCTCTCTCTCTCTCTCTCTCTCTCTCTCTCTCTCTCCGTCTTTATGCTCCCTCTCTCGCTGGAAATAGAGCCAAACCCTTTCTGTCATCTTTTATAACGGAAGCAAAATGGGAGTGAAAGTGAGATGAGAGAAAGCAGTGGAGTTGTGGCCAGACTGGGGCTTCAGTGCACGGGGCCGTACCCCAGGAGGCAGAGGAGGGGGGAAGAAAAGCTGATGCAGGAGGAAGAAGAGACGCAGTGAAGCTCTGCAAAGCAATATGAACAGAGCGGCGATAAAACAGCTCCCTCGCTTTTCATTAACAATATATATAATAATATAAAAACTCTGTTTTAAAGTTCTGACGGGAGATGGCACACACACACACACACACACACGCAGGCGGGATGGAACAGGTCTGTTTACTCTCTTTCATATTGCGCCTTGCTAAAATCTGCGGCGCGTTCTGTAAAATCAAAATGTCACATCCTTGATCTCTTCACCACGACACTGGTGTGTGGAGGGGCCGGAGCCGCGTGGAGTCGTGGGGAGGGGGGATCTACAGGGACAGGGGTCTGCAGCAGAGACAGGGCTGTGCGCCTCAGATAACACTGCAGCCTTTGATGGCGCTTCGCCCTCCTCTGTTGGAGAGCACACGCCGCCCAGCCTCAAATAGATCTCCGCGGCGGACTCCATTGGTAATGATGAGATTTAGTTACAGAGCAGAAATGGTTTGCTGATGATAATGATAACAGATGTGATGGGAGTTAGTCAGCCACTTAGGGTCCAGGGACTGAATTGATGCTGTGCCAGCCTGCAAATTTCCCTGAAGACTGGACGTTCTCTTACAGGCTTGATACAAGTTGATGGCAGAGGTTGATTGAATGCTACCTGTAATTGCATTGTGTATGATGTTGGCCGGGAGGTTTTAATGAAGACGGAGCGCAGCGCGGATGGAAGACAGAGATCCAGAAGCTTCTTTCTCTGTGGGGAAGGAGAAGACGACTGGGAGTGAAGGGTGGGGTGAGGTGAAAGAGTTCAGGGAGAGAAAAGGGGAGTTTTATATAGAGGAGTGAGAGGCAATCAGCAGGGAATGGAGAGCAGAAGTGGAAGAGATAGAAGAGCACAAATAATACACAGCAAAGACGACAGTCAGGAAGGAGGAACTCTTTCAAGAATGAGGAGCTTGTAGACAGAAACGGGCGCCTGGAGAAAGCTAACGATGGGGGAAGAGCAGGAGATGGAGACAGAAGGTAGAGAGTATACAGTAGTGAGAGAGAGAGAGAGAGAGAGAGAGAGAGAGAATGTAGGAGGGGGAGGGGAGAGACATATTTTCTGTGTGCGGCTGAGCTGGAGTCAGGAGGTTGTCATGGTGATAGTCGGATGAGGAAAGGAAAGGGAGGCAGGGGTATTGACACCTAACTCTAGACACACTGCACACACACACACACACACACACACACACACACACACAACAAATTCTACAACAAACAAGATAAGTCATGCATAACAATAAACAATACTGACCCATCACCTAACTAAACACACACTTTCTCTCACAAACAGACAAGCGCACACACAGGTGCAAACAAGCTGAGTTATTACCATGCAAACTCTGTTCCCCGTGTCTCTTGGCCCGCTCTATCCTCACTCTGCCTGATTTGAATGGCAGCCAAATCCTCATAAACTTACTTGTCTCGCCAGACAATTACCTAAACCAACCTTCAGACTGCTGCTGTGTGCATGTGTGCATGTGTGTGTGTGCATGTGTGTGTGTGTGTGTGTGTGTGTGTGTGTGTGTGTGTGTGTGTGTGTGTGTGTGTGTGTGTGTGTGTGTGTGTGCAGGTATGATTCACTATGTGCACATAGAGTGTCTTCACATATCTGAGCTTTGCGGTAATCCTCATGTGTGTTGATGACACAGAGATGAGAGAGGCAGAAACAAGCTGATAGAGACAATAAGCAGCTCCAGTGGGGCATTGGTTTCTATGCCAGTGCACACACTTATATAATAATACATAATAAGAATAATAATGTGTATATCACTTTTTAACACAAAACGTCTGCTCAACAAAACTGCAGTAAAACACTTTACCAATATTAGATATTCTGCAAGTCTGGCTGACTGATTTTTTTAAATTTGCACTGACACAATTGACGTGTCAGTGCAATGTGTTGAGAGGCGGAGCAGCATAACAGAAATACAGAAAAGTGCAAACACAGCAAAAAGAAACAATGATTACCATCTTGAAGAACAAACAAATCAATAAAATGTCTCCCAGAACATTAGCCCTTATCTAAAATGTGGTTTTAGTTGCAGCCAACAGCAGACAGAGGGCTGGGGCTGGACTTGGGTGAGACACGTTCTCCACAGTCTATGAAACTGTGAACAATTTGAATATGTTATTGTGGACTTGTGAGACTTGAGAGTTGGAATACTGAATCATTTTCACTCCTTGTTCCTTCTCATCCACAATGTGACCATCCTCTCTTGCTTCTCTGATTTACTCGATAAACATTTACTCGCTGTTCAGAGGCGTACATCCCCTTCCACAGCCCCAGAAGACCGTGTATTTGATTAGACGAGGAGCACTTAAGGGGAAGTGCTGCCTGTGCAACTTTTAACAAAGTTAATGGGATTGCCAAGAAGCCGTTGTTTGAACTGGTTAACTCTTTTGAAAATGCAAATCGCCTGGTGCTGCGAGTATAGCCATTAGCTCCACCTATAATGTCGACAATTAACTTGGTATTTGACTGGCATGCTCGTGCTATTGCAGCAGCTGTTTGGGTTTTCTTTTGTTGTAAAGAATTTGCAAAATATTTATATTTCTTAGCTAGCATAGCTTTGATTAACAAAGCAACTGTGGAAGTGTGTTTGTACAATCTGTGCATGGGAGTAAGTTCATCTTATGTATGTTTTTATTCACAGAATGTTTGCAATATCATGGGTGATTTCTTTGGGCCTCCACAAAATCCACGAAATAATATAAAATCAGCCCACAGTCGTTCTGTGTGACCTCGGCCTGCCCGCAGCTCATTCCCCTGAAGTGGTCGAAAAGACAGAATCACATCTAACCGAAGAAGATCGTGACAAATGTTTCAGCCAATGTCTCAATCTTAGCAATGAGCTGTCTGCAGAAAAGCTCAGGGCAAAAGAATAATGTGAAAACCTGGGGATAAGAACCTGAAACAAATGTATTTATTCAAAAGAAAACTACATCATAATTCTGCGTTGGTTGAATTTGTGACATGGTTTTGCTTCTTCACTAAGAGTTTGTTTTTTCTAACCTTTTGTGATGGAGGTGGCAGGTCATGTATACATATTCCTCCTTTCTCCTCGGGGCGTGGCGGGCCGGCGGTCCCTGCGGAGCCGGCCACGTGTCCTTGCGTGTCACACTGGTTGCTGGCAGCGGATTCCTTCAGCGCGATGCTGACCACTTATCACCTCACCCAGGGGACCGATCCCCCCTCCTCTCCGTCTGCCGAATGACTGACTGCACAGCCCCTCCTCAGACATCACGACCTGCGACAGCCAACACCAACCTGCACGCACACTTGATGCAACATGGCTCATTCGATGACCTTGGCGCCGCGGCCTTCTCTTCGATACTCGTAGCTTTTCTCTTCGGCTGCTTTACACTATATTTAAGCATTGGCTGACTTGAATAACAATGTGACCTGTATGGAAAGATAAAATAATGTGCTGTGCCCTTTTTATGCACGCCATGGTATAGTTATTCAAGACTGTGCTTCATTGGCCCATTTCCCTCTGGTGCTGTTGTGTACTGTTTGTGTTGCTCCAGCTGGTTTTCATCTCCAACAGTGTTAACCTGCTGCGTCTGGTTTCTGGGCTACCGCTGATAGATACCATACTCATGTCAGCTTCTTTTTTTACCAGCCTGCCTAGCTCCAGTGTGATCCCCAAAGGCTTTACAAGCACGCACACACACACACACACACACACACACACACACACAGTAATGCTCTCTATGGGATGATTGGCTGCATACAAACACATTTACTGAAAGATCTCCACTGAGTTTCTCTTCACACAAACAGCGTGTGTCGTCACAAGGGTGAAGCAAAGGCTAAGAAAGTTGGCAGTGAAGGTCAAAATGTACGTCAAAAAAGAAAAACACAAGCCGGGCTGTTAGCTCCAGCGGAAGAGGAGAAAAGGGGAGAGGCTGACTGAGAGAGATAAAGAGAGATGGAGAGAGAAAGAAAGAGCTGGAGGACGGAGCAGGAGACATAAACGGAAGCAGGGAGGGGAACAAGAGAAGGTCACTCCTAATAGCTCATCCACGTAATTTCATAATGTCATAATTGGCCCTATGTACTCAGACTAATATGCACTAAACCATTCCTAAACAAATAAGTATCTCCGTACGCCGTTCTCGGGGTACATGCGTTTGCATGCTCCTATACCGCTCACACGTAGAGAGCATAACAATGTGGCCGTGAGGACGTGTGCCGTGGATGGCGGCGCTTGTATGCATCGCATCTTATATCTCATGCCTGACACGGAGGGCGTGTCCGTAATTACTGCGCTTTGTGCTGCAGGCACAGACGCTGACTGCTGCTGCTAATGAAGCAAATTACACCCACAGGCAACAGAGCAGCAGCGTAAGAAGAATATGTGCTAGTGTGAATGTATATCTGTGAATACTAATACATGTTTCTCATTTAGTGTACAGAAACAATTACATTAGGCTTTGTTATCTATGTTTATTTTTCAAACAGTCTGTTTTCTTTCCATTTTATTGAGATTACAGGGGGAATTAAAAGAAAATTAAAAAAAGAGATTAATATTAAATGCAGCACTGACAATATATGTACATATAAGCTTTCCCTACAACATAATTCAGTCATGATTTTATCCACGCAAACACACCCAGCTATACCATTCTGCTTATTTTTCCTTTTGGTTTATTGATAGCATGTAGCTCCATTTCCTGTGACTATGACTGACCGGTGCGCCATAAGCAAATTATCCTATCGGTTGTGGACTTAAGTGAGCAGCAGCCAACATGCGAGAAGCAGAGAGAGCTTGAGGCAGCACTCCATCTGCAAGACCGCCTCCATTAGCTGACGAGAGAGATTAGCTGACCTGTTGACATGCAGGCTGATACACTGACGCACACACACACACACACACACACACACACACACACACACACACACACACACACACACACACACACACACACACACACACACACACACACACACACACACACAAACGCAGGGAATATGATACACTATTAGATTGGGGGTAACACCCCTGCTTTTGATGGTTGCAGAGCTTTTACTAGTCAGTGATCCCATAACCACAAATCTCCCTTTCCACGTCTGTCACTTGTTTCCTTTTTGTTCTTTCCATCCTACTTCTTTCTCTCTTTGTTTTCAATTCCCATGAATTTTTTAGACTTTTTATTGTTGACTTTGTTGTCCATCCCCCTTTTGATCTCCCGCCGGTGTTGCCCTTCTTTCTCTTTGTCAGTTGTCTTTCCTCCGTCCCTCCATCCACCTTTCCTCTCCTTCTCCAGCCCTCACGGATGTCTTAATGAGTTCACTCCCGTTGTGTTGAATTATTCACCGCTTCTTTTATTCTACTATTCCCACTATGTCTTTAGGGGGAAAAACATCAATAAATAAATCACGCCAGCGGTAGCTTCTTTTGTAGTCCTGGCAATAGGAGGGATGTGTGCATGTTGATGGCGTACAGAAAGAGAGGGACGGTAGAGATTTGAAGAAGGGAATCATTTACTTCTGTTTTGTATTTTTAATTTTCAGCTGGAAATGATGACACTTTATAAATCTTTGAGTAACCTAAATGTTATGTGTGTCCGCACGTGTACATGGTATGACTATGAAGACATGCAATATTGGTACTTACACCTGTGGGCGTGAGGAAGGGCCTGTCAGTCTGCAGCAGCCAGTGAGTGAGTGTGCGTACGTGTGTATGCATATGTAAGAGCTACCGCAAACCCGTTGGTGTCCATGTGTGTGAATAACTGAATTTGTATGTACATGGGGGGATGCTGTGTGGAGACCCTGTTGTCATGGCAACCATGATAGCAAGAGAGAGAGAGAGAGAGCGAGAGAGCGAGAGAGAGTGGGCGGTTGCCCTCGCGGCTCCACTGATAACCTTTATTTCCCCCAGCTTTGTGTCACTCCAGTCTTAACCCCTAACCCTTGACAGGACTGTGGGGGTGTGGCGGGGTCTTCCAAAAAGGTGCAGGCGTTTGGAAAAGGAGGAACATATGGTGTCTGGCGTGCATTCGATTGCAGCGTTTGACTCTAGTGCGAGGAGCTAAGCATCTAACGGCCAAGCTTATGCTAATAGTGGTATTGATAGATGTGCTGTCTGTGTCCCCTGATTCCAGATATAATGTAGCTCTGCAGCTTTTTCTGCTGGTAACTTTCCATTTGCAGTTGAATATGGCTCATTGGTCTTGAAACACACTTCACTTGGCCTTTCAAACAAAGAGTACCACTATGAGGAATATATTGGTTTACCACTGCTGTAAGGCGTCTTTTCCATTTAAGTTGTAACTATTGAATTAATCAGCCACACTGCCTAATGTGCGAGCGAGAGTGAAAGGTGTTGAATACAGTAAGACGAGCTGCAGAGGAAAGGAAATGTACTGAGAAAAGTGATCGGAGGGGAATTGAAGAAAGCTTTTAGTGTCAGCTTCCGTGAGGGCTGAGAGAAGAGAAGAAGAAGACTGATAAAAAGGCGACAAGAAAATGGACACTCATCCTTCTTCGACAGTTCCTATTATAGGGCTCGGCTCCTAAGTAGAAAACGTGAGGACGGCTTGTAAGAAATGCAATCTTCACTGCGCTGAATGTTGAAAGACATGTCTGTGTTTCAAAGTGAATTGGGGAGCCGAGCAGAAACAGGTAGCCAGTGTTATTTCTCATGATTTGTGGTATTTTTCCGCTGAAGTGACAAAGTGGGTCTGAGACTTGTCTCACTGCAACAGGCTCATGCATTAAGTATGATCCTGCCAGAGAGAGGGAGAGGGGGGCGAAGGAGAGAATCAGACGACCAGAGACACCAGGTAGATGGACAGCATCACTCAGGGAACACACCAAATGCAGGGGGTGCAAATTAATTATGAATTTGGGTGAATTTAGGGCAAATTGTGCCGACAGGAAGGGGATTTCTATGAATAATTCACCCGGCGGGAGGCCTTATCGTCAACCCCCCACCAGCATCACCGTGTTTCTCAGACGCCCCTCATCACTTTTACCGTCCGTTGACCCTTATAATCTCTCACTGTGTTTCTCCTGTAATGCCCATCAGTCCATTTTTCGCAGTGAGTGCTTCCTTTTGTCCAAATCACCACATCTTCTGCCCGTTTATCTGTCCGTCTCTTTTCAGCTTAATGTTTCTTCAGACAGACAAACCCTGGGGGAGAGTAGAGGGTAAAGGGGGGCATGTTTTCATTTATTTTTCTCCCCGTACCGCATCGTCTCCCCCTACACATCTTCACAGCTGGAGGTAGTTAATATTTAAAAGCAAGGCATGACAGGATGCAAGACATGCACACATGTTCGAACATGTACAAACACACACACACACACACACACACACACACACACACACACACACGTACTTGTGGGTGGGTGGCACGATGGGGATTAGAATATGTGTGAATCTCATAACACATTTTAAATCTTGAGGTTTGATCTTGCCTGTGTTCCCCCTCTTCACCCAATTCCCTTTTAGCATTCAAAGTCCTTGGCGACACCCAAAATGTCTACTCAATGCTAATTACTATATTTTGCAGGGGAAGGAAGGGTGCAATTTCTATCTAATGAATAACAAGGGGGGGTACTAATGATAGCAACAATAACAGCATAATACAAAATGTTTGGCTTTTGCAAGCAAAACACATCAAAGCAGGAATTCATAAATAATTGAAGGTGTGGCAAATTTGACTGGTTGATTGGGCTTGTTTGATACATGGCCTGTCGGGCTTTCTTGTCGAAAAATGAAACGGCCACGCCCAGAAATCTCCACACATCGCTGGTCACTCTACTATCTCCCTGTGATCGAACGAGTTGCAATGGCGCCTGTTGACGTCCTAGTGGTGATAATAGTTTTTAAAAGCACTCAGGAACACTGTGGCGGGTCATCTTAGCCCAGCTGCAAGCATTCATCCCATGCATGACCTTTGACCCTGTCCATTGAAGCAGGTAACATGGCTTGGATTGGATCTTTGACAGCTGCACAGCAGAAGTGAAATCAGGCGTCTGCCTGGATGTCAGTGACTCTCCCCCTGTGATAATGGAGCTCCACGAGGCGCCATGCCGTGCACACAGCAGTGTGTGTACATGCATGTGTGTCAGGTCACATCAGTCTGTGCTATCGGCATGTTCAGGTGGTTGGCTTTATGGCAACCTTCCATGCCACTTCTCTCTCTCTCTCTGTCTCAGTCACAGGCCCTCCTTTGCACTCCCCTCTCAACCCATTAAAGTGTTCCCCTTTACTGCTCCTTCTCAACATGACTAGAATATTCTTCTGCGAGGCTTACCCCCTGACTGGAGCCACTGGACCGTGCCCTTTTATCAGTCTGATCTCTTGTGTCAGACCACTCAAGGTGTGTGTCTGACTGTCTGCCTTCCTCTCTGTCTATTGCATGCTTCTTCTTTACTCCCAATGAGTGTGTACCCGAGCACACCACCATAGTGAATTGTACGAAAAGCGGCGGCGTTCCACATCGTTAATCAGCATCCTGATTTGCTCCACTCGGCTCTCCCTCACCGTTAATGTGGAAGGGCCACTGTTAGCTAAGCTCCAATAGATCACATTAACACAAGTACTAACACCCTGACTAGCCCCGCTTCATTCATCTGCCTCTAATGGCATTTGGGAGAGGCTGCTTTAAGACTGGAACACTGTAATTGGCCTCCTGTCTAGAGAACAACAAACACTAAAGTAGTTGATAAAAGGACAGGAGAGGAAGAACAAGTAGAAAGAGAAGAAATGATGCACAGTGATTGGATGGGCTTGCAGATGTGTATGTATGCAATTGTATGGATAGGATTAGCATCACATCTGTCGCCCTTTGTCATCCCTCCTTCTTCCATATTCCTCAACTCTCACCCTCCCTCCTCCACTTTGCCTCTCTCCTCCCCCACCTCCACTCCTCCTATGCTCTTCTCTTCAAACACACCTTTTCTATTTATCTTCTCTTTAAGTCCTCCACCCACTTCATTCCTTCTTCTCCCTCTTTATGTCCCTGTTGTAATCTTCTGAGAAAGCAAGCAAGTTAACGTAATGGCTCATTTAATCCGAATGCTGCCGGTTTAAACTGCCTTATTAAAGGCTCAATCTTGTTTGGTCTTTAATTCCTTCTAATTTGGCTTTGTTGTACACAAATTCCATCTTCCTGTTGCTCTTTTCAATATCTTGTTCAATATATTTCTCCCTGAGTGACATCAAAATGTCCTTTGCAATTAACTGGCCATCCATTCCCCAGGAGGTGACAAAGAATTAATGATGATTACTTCTCTCTATCTTCCTCTCACCCACCACTCTTCTCTATCATCTCCTCTCTTCTCTGACCCCCCCCCCCATTCTCCAAGGTCATCCATCACTCTGTTGTGACATTGCCAACAAACAGCGGA
Organism: Liparis tanakae; assembly: GCA_036178185.1. Taxonomy (NCBI): domain Eukaryota; kingdom Metazoa; phylum Chordata; class Actinopteri; order Perciformes; family Liparidae; genus Liparis; species Liparis tanakae. The sequence goes on along the minus strand of CM070097.1, from coordinate 13,091,110 downwards.
GAGCAGCGCCACAACTCTTTCAATCAGGCTGTCAATACCGCAAAGCTGCCGAATAAGCTCCCGTTCTCTATTGTCGCCATTTTCTTTTGTCTCACATGTACGTCTCAATCATGGTGTGCAATAACAGTTCTTTGTGTGTGATACTGAGTAGTGTAAACAGTCAGCGGGCTGCGCCACGTGGTGTCGCGGGGGAGGATAGCCTGCCTGTTGTGGCGAGGACCGCTTCCAAGAGTACAGATGGAGGACGGATAGTATCCTAGCAGGGGTGGCGTGCCTCACTCCCCATGACTGATAGCATCTTTATCGCACACTTATCACAGCACAGTCGCCCAAATACACAGCGCACTGCTCCGTTTGTGCAACGTATCCGGGGCCAGTCAACCTAATCATCAACTATATTTGTGTGAGTGCTTTGTGTGTTATCTGATGTGACACTTCATCAAGCTGCATGTGTCTGTGCACACGTGCCGTCTGGCTGCTGAGGCTCTGTGCAGCTTCTAATTGCAGTATTCTGTCTGTCTGTCCAGCTGACAGATAGACAGAATAGGGCACTTTAGGGCATGTTACATGCGGGCCACACTCATGTAATTAAACAAATGGGGATTTTAGTTTGCAGCAACAGGTTCAGTGATGGGCGATGTCTGGTGCTTTTTGATGGGGGGTGTATTGTGGCCCCTTGATTGGTGCGTTAACTCCACGCCGCGGTCTGTTCACGTCTGACCACGTCTGACCACATGGTGAAGGGTAATATTCCTCCCATCCTGACACATGGCCCCTCTCTGCCCCTCCCTCTTGCCTCTCCACTCATCTCCTCCCCCCTCTCTTTTATGTTACAGAGAGGAGACCAGCAGGAGGGCGTTGACCCGACTTATAGAAGAAAGCAAAAAGGAGAGAGAGGAAAAAAGAGAGAAGACAAGAGGGACGTACGAAGAAAAGCTGAGGCCTCCTGAAAAAGAAACAAAGCCTTACCCTTGCTCCGAGTGTGTGTGTGTGTGTGTGTGTGTGTGTGTGTGTGTGTGTGAGGTTGACCTCACGTTTTACTGTACGTGTGTGAGCAGGTGGGACTTTGATGGGACAGTGAGCAATGCCTCACACGCAGCGACAGCAGGTTGGCAGTAGGGGGCGGAGCTCCCCTCCCCTCCTCCCATTCCTCCTCCTCCTCCTCCTCCTCTCCCTGGTTGCCCCACCCTGCCAAGCAGCCATACACATCCCCTCCAACTGTGAGTACGGATCGTGTACCATTCGTGACTTTCTATGCTTCCGCGGGGTTCAAAGATCTGTTTGTTGTGTTAATTACATTGTTGATTCATCAAAGCACGCTAATAATGATCCTTCATCAGGATTAATGTGTACTAATGAGCATAATAAACATGTATTTATTGTTCAGTAACCTCAATATTCAGGGTTGGATTGCTCTATTATGCTCGAAATGCAACACTGTGAGATTTATTTGGTTGGTGCGCATCTGTGCCTGTGGTGTGTCTAATTACTTTGTAATTGATCCCCTCATATAGCATTGATTAGTCCCACTATTGATCTGGTTTCCTTAGTGCAAACCAGAATTCGATTGGAGTAATTTAATCAACAATTGGGTTATACAACAAAAATCCAGCAAGATTTTTCTCATTCATTCTTATTTCTTCCTCCTCAATGCAATATGTGGGCATTAGAAATACAGCTGAGCTTGTGGCCCTGCAGATAAATTGATCTTCATCTCCTCATCTGCGCTGGCCTACCCACAGAGCTCTAATAGAGAGAGAGAGAGAGAGAGAGAGAGAGAGAGAGAGAGAGAGAGAGAGAGAGAAAGAGAGAATATTGTTTATACTGCTGCGTCTGTTCACTCTTTATCCAAGACTACTTGCAGTGAGTCACACTCATTCACCACCCACACAGACTTCAAAGGTGTGTATACAAACAAGAGTTTGCACACGCCCGGACACACACACACACACACACACGCATGACCTGTAAAGGTTGATGAAATGCAGTAAATCTCCCAGTCGAATTCCCGAAGGGGGAATCGGTGACACAGAGGTGCAAGGGCTGAGGAGGCTGAAGGGAGGATGATGAGGAGGAAGAAGGAGCGGGTCATCTATGTAAAAGGTCAAGGTGTCTACTGCATTTCAATTACCAAGGCTCTCCCATGTCAATGAGAGTCACTTGGGCAGTGATCAGGATCAATAAAGGAGATGTGCATTCAGATCTGTGTCAAGGAGGCTGGGGTTACGCTCAATTACAGGAGACATTACATGCTTTATCTGCCCCGTATCATAAATGTTGTTTAATTATCAATGATTAACTCTCTGTCGGTCTCTGTTGGTCGGTGTGTTCCCCGTCTGTCCGTATTAACTATCTCTTTCTCCTTCTTGTTTACTGTAACTCAAATATTTTTTCCCTTATTGCCTTTTCTCTGGCCACCATTGGGGCGTTACAGACCACACAAGTGATCGTAAGTTCTTTTAACTTTATTGGCTTCTACCTGGCCAATTTGATTGTAAACACTTTCATTATGCCAAAGAAGTTATTTTCCACCCAGCACACATTGAACGTCCTCCAGCACTGTGCCGCTCCTTAATGAATCAGACATGTGTGTGAAGTTGTTGTGTTACGCCTGTGTGTGTCTGTGTTTCTGCATCTGTTTCTGCATCATGCATGTGTGTTTGTACAGGAAGATGTATGTGTGTGTGTGTGTGTGTGTGTGTGTGTGTCTGTGTGTGTTGTATTGTGAACATGCGCCTGTTTCTCTGTGCCTTTTTCCTATGTGTGGGTGCGTGTTTAGTCCCATCGTATCCAGGAGGTGAGATCCCTCTAGGAGCAGGGAGGAGGAGGTGTGAGGAGCTGCTGTCTGTAAGGAGGCAGCAGGGCTGTCTGATCAAAGACACAGGGAAATAAAGAGGAGTTAAAGTACTAAGCACCGACTCCTCTCCTCCTCCTATGCCAATAATGGAGCTGCGCCCGCAGCCCAAACGTCAATTTGATCAGCTGAAGAAATGGGTTTATTGCCTCCGTCAGTGGGAATTCTTTCATTAAATTCCCCCACTCTCCCTATCCGTTTCCTTCTGAGTCTCTACCTCTTGTTTGTTCCCCCCCCACTCCCCTCTGCTCCCCTCTGCTCCTCTGTTGCTCTGTGTGGGCTCTCTTTGCTGTACTTCCATCCATCTCTTGTGCCTTCTTCTCCTCACCCACCACAACCTCCCTCCATCCTGTGTCCTCCTTTACCCATTTACCTGGACGATATGAATTCATCGTGGGCTCTGTCTCTTTCCCCTGAAGCCACACCTTCTTAGACTCTGCCAACTACAATCAAGCTTTGACCTCTATTTCACTGCAAATGCAAACAGCCCAAAGTCACTGAGCTATGTGGGGAAGAAGATTTACATTTATGTCTCTAGGTATTGAAAAACAAAACGTAAAAATACGACACAGGCCATAAAGCATGTGGAAAAATCAAACATGCTGGTTCAATACAGTATTCACAGCAAATCCCAGCGTGTTGGTTTTTACGAGTCTCTTATTGAGGGATTGCTTTATGGCTGTTGTGGTGGTCATTACTTTTTTTCTCTTCAAAATCTCTGCTTCATTTCCCCGCAGACTCTTTCCCCTTCCTCAGGGAGCATTGTGCCAAATATCTCCTTTACATGAACTCTCCTTCTTAAATTATGCTAAATCAATTTCATCTCATCCCGTCTGCTTTCTTTCTTTCACTTTTTTCCTTGGCCTACATTTCATCTCTTTTTCTGAGGAGTCTATTTAAAAGATATTGACTAAATGTACTTATCGGCAGCTGCTTAACTAAGAACACGAGTGGTATTTCTGGTTATTCTGTGCTGTTAGTAAATCTATTAACAACAACTACAGAAAAGTGTGTGTCTAAATGGGATGATATATGTGTGCATGTCAGAGCTGGAGTTATTACAGCAGCATGCAGAAGGAAAGCAGGTCATGTGAAGACTGCAGCATTATGTGGACTGTGTGCATGTGTCTCTATCTATTTGGACCAAGGTGTATAGTAGCACACACACGCCTGCTCAGTAACTGTTGTTATGACAACATCAATTCTCTTTCTGGCCGTTGCAGTCAAGCAACCTCCAATGATCACCACTCAGCCGGAGTCTGTCACCGTCTTTAGTGTTGAAGACCTCGTCATGAGCTGTGAAGCCACTGGCAACCCTCAACCCATGTGAGTCAACACACACACACACACACACACACACACACACACACACACACACACACACACACACACACACACACACACACACACACACACACACACACACACACACACACACACACACACACACACACACACACACACACACACACACACACACGGTCTGAAGATCCTGTATTGGTTATGGCGGAGCTTAGCACTAGCTATCTTTTTAGACAACGTAGAACATTGACCTTCCTTCTCCTTGTTCAGCTGACGTCTACACATTAGTATTACATGAGAGTTTTCCCAGTCACAGTTCTTATTTCAACGAGGATAAATGTCATTAAGCCCTGAAGCAATCTTTTTAGAGTGTCTTGAAGTGGAAAACTGCTCCAATTGCCAGGGAAAAGATGAATACCGTAATTACACAGCACACACTATGAGTCCCACTGGGGCATCTCCTGTACATTTTGCATAAATCTATTTACCCTCAAATTCAGTGACATTGAAGGAAATGTTGTGTTTTTCAAAAGGCATGGCTATTATTTCCTGGGGCTTTGATATTTGGGTGGACATTCTCTCATCAGCATTACTGTTTCTTTGTTTCTTCGCTCAAGTTTCCGATGGACAAAGGATGGAGAGGAGTTTGACCCAGGCAGTGACCCAGAGCTGAAGGTTGCTGAGCGCTCTGGCTCATTTGCATTCTTCACACTCAGTAACACCATGGACAGCGTGAAGCAGTACCAGGCCAAATACATCTGCTATGCATCCAACGTGCTCGGGACGGCCGTCTCTAATGAGGCCCGCCTCGACACTGATGGTAAGAACATGCTGTTACATCCTAAAGAAACCACGGCCAGTTACCAAGAAAGGGTCATTCATTTTGATGGTTATTTTGAATATGCAAAAGATCCATCATGCGTCAGGAATATTTGCTGTTTTGGTATCTTTTGCCTCGAGAGATGAATCAGATGTGTTTTAAAACAAACTGCGTCATGTTAGAGGAGTTACATTTCTTTTATAAATTTGTCAGTTTCAGAGTTTGAGCACCTGTTAGTCCAGATTAGATGCCAGACATGTTGGTTTTTATCAGCAATAACCGAGAGATTTGGAAAGCTGTGAGCGGAGTCAGCGTGTACAGCCTTCCCTCTCCCTGCTTTACAGAAAGACTTACACCCAGAACATAACATTATAATCGGCATACACACACACACACACACACACACACACACACACACACACACACACACACACACACACACACACACACACACACACACACACACACACACACACACACACACACACACACACACACACACACATCCAGACACATGGGCCCTTGGGCAAAAGTAAAGAGCAACTCTGTATCTATTCACCTGTGTGACTGGCTCTCTCCTGGGCGACTTCCTTCCATCACAGTTTCCATGACAACGGTTTCCCCAGAAACGCTCTTGAGTTGATGTCATGTGAAGCACTCTTCAGTAGCTCCTGCGGGGTTACCGACAATGGGCAGAAGGGAGGAGGGAAGGAGACATGTGACTCACAGATCACATCATTTTAAAATGCACAAGACAACCCGGTGCCTCCTCACACGCGGCTCCTCAGGTTCTTGACGTTCTTTAAAAATAGGGTTTACAAATATTGCTTCCTTTCCACTCTACTGTGTGTTTTAAGTTGACTTGTGATATGAGTTGTCTCAGTAAATCTTTACTTTGCGCCGTAAATCTGTGCAAAGGCGGTTGTGTCTGTGTTTGTATGAACAGATCTGTGTGTTTCTTCACTTGCTTCCCGTCAGTTCTCCCGACCCAGCAGAAAGAAAAGAAGGTTCATATGAAGTCAGAAGAGGGACACAGTATCGTTCTGAAGTGTAACCCCCCGCAGAGCTCCATGGAGCCTATTATTCACTGGATGGACTGGAGTGAGTACATTACCTTTCCATCTCTCCTTCCATTAAATCCTTCCAGTTTCCTCAATCAATCTGCTACTTAGACAATCTATCTGTCCTTTTGCGGTCCACGAGCATCGTAGTGAGGTACAGATGACTGTTTATTTCTGAAACAACAGTATCTTTTTTTCCTTTTTCAATGTCCAGATTATCCCTTCATGCATTCAGCTGACTCTGGATGCTTTTTTATGTCTTCAGCACCTTCTGTAGGCTGAGCAGAGTCATTTCTATCTCTTTTCTCAGATGTTTCTCTATTAGAAATGTTATATTTCTCTCTCTCTCGCTTTGTCTTATCTTATTGTTTCTCTATGCCTTCCTCTTCTAATTCCTCTCTCTATTATATCCTCTTGCTACACTCATTCTCTCTTTCTCTCTCTCTCTCTTGTTTTCCCATTCCCCGCTGCCTCTATCTGTCATCATTTGTTCTCTCATATCCTCTCTAGAGCTACACCATATCCAGCTCAGTGAACGGGTGGTCGTGGGGAAGGATGGCAACCTATACTTTGCCCATTTGACAACCGAGGACAACAGGAACGACTACACCTGCAATGTCCAGTACCTGGCGACACGCACCATTCTGGCAAAGGAGCCCATCACGCTGACTGTGAACCCTTGTGAGTTTTGTTCTGGACTGACAGTAGCCTGGACTGATCCGACCTGAACTGAGTTCCTGAAATGCTTCTTTAAGCGAAGACTGTTTTTATCTAACGCAACAACATTTGATGGGCAATTTTCACGGCAATCCACCCAATAAAAATGTTATCATTTCTCTCAAAACTACAAGTAAAATTCTCATGGTGGCACTAGAGGAAAAGTCAGAGGAGCAACACAAAGATTATCTTTATGATGAAAATATCTCATACCTCAAAGTCCTCTCCCCCATGTGGTGGCATGTCGCGCTGACCAAAGCAGAATCCTATCCAGTAGACGGTCACAGCGCCGACGGGGGTCTTCACCTCCGCAGCCCAGTGGTAATGAGATACGGCTCACACTGAGATGTGGCTGCCAGCATCTGTGGCTCAACTAGAGGTCAGAAAGATGAGCACATGTTAACATGCAACCTGTGTTTGTGCGCTCGCGTGTGTGTGTAGAAAATTATCTCGATTTTATTCTACACCCTGCATATGTGTGTGTTTGTGTGTGTCAGATTCTCTGAAGTGGCTGCTGTGTCAGCAACACGGCAATTAAAAAAATGACTAAACATACATATGCATGAACCTTTTGTTCCATCTTTGTGTTTCCGCCTCTCCAGCCAACTCTCTACTTCAGAACAGGAGGCCCCAGATGTTAAGACCTACTGGAATCCACACCACTTACCATTCCCTCAGGGGCCAGACCGTGGAGCTTGAGTGCATCGTGCAAGGCCTGTAAGTGTCTCTGTGTGCACATATTAACCCCCCCATCATTCAGAAAACTTAAGCCGCACCTATATATTATCTATAGGTCTCATCCGTTCATCTCCTCTCCCTCTACATCCCATCTCTCTCTGTTCAATGTGTTGCTTCATCTGTTGCATCCCTCCATCCACATCCTTTTGATTTCTGCTGTCTCTTCCTTTCCTCTCTCCTCCTCTTCAGTCCAACTCCCAAAGTTTCGTGGCTGAGGAGGGACGGCGAGATGTCTGAATCTCGGGTCATTAAAGAAATGTTCAACCGCCGCCTGCGCTTCAACAATATCTCAGAGAGCGACGCCGGCGAGTACCAGTGTATGGCTGAGAACTCCCAAGGGAAGGCCACACACACTTACACCGTCACTGTAGAAGGTATGACACAAGCACATACACACACACACACACACACACACACACACACACACACACACACACAAATAATATATATATATATATATATATATATATATATATATATATATATATATATATATATATATATCCAGTAGATTGCAAGTGGGTGGAGGAGGATTTGTTCATGTACCTGTGATTTTACAATACAATGGTAACTACAATACTACACATTCGCAGTTGCTCACATTACTGTGTCTTGTATTAAGTTTATACATTTGGCTCGTATACTTACTGGCTTCACACTTAGCAACTGATGCAAAAAACATTATCCGTCCCCTGCGACGTGGACAATGAATTCCACACTTTTGTTCTGGAATAAAGGTTTTAAAGTATTCAAGCAATCTACGATAACCCTTTCATAAAGTGATGTCACTTTTAGTCCCGACTATGGGTCAAACTTCACATGATGGCACCTTATAGCGTCTCAGATCCCTGCCAAGTAGTCACATCTTTAAATGTTATGCCCTTGTTGCAAAATGATTGTTCACCGAGCCCAAGCCAAGATACCTAGATGATGTTAAGTGAGTAAAATAAGACATTACCTAGCGTGACCAGACGTCCGGTTTTGCCCGGACATGTCCTCTTTTCGAGACCAAAAAAAAGCGTCCGGCAGGGTTTCCAAAAACGTCCGGGATTTTGCTTCGTCGGATATTTCCGTTTCTCTGGGTCTCTCACAAGTTTTTACCCCTTACAAGTTTTGTAAATGGTATCTCCCACCTGAACAGTCATTGGTCGACTGATCTCAGTGTTGCCAGATAAACGAAATCCCCCTTTTAGGCATGTATATCACAAAACAGGCAGAATAAGAGAGATCCGTCTGCGTCTGAGCGCACACGGGTGGGCAGACTTGTTGAGTGTGACCTATCAATCTCAACCCATCAGTCTCACTGAGAACCTTCCTGTGGAAAGGTTTGGTTCTGCTTAACTGAAGACGGTTTTGTTTTGCCTGTGCTGGGTGTAATGATATATTCTGGGCCTTGTAGCGGCTCCCCACTGGATCAAGGAGCCACCCAGTCAGCTGTATGCCCCAGGTGAGACTGTCAAGCTCCACTGCCAGGCGGACGGCATCCCCGCTCCTACCATCAGTTGGACCATCAACGGGATCGCCCTCTCAGGTCAGTGCATACAACCAACAATACGCCCCTCGACACACAGCCTCGTGCACTGTCTGTGGATGTGCTGACTGCATGTTTTTGAAACAGAAACCGACAAGGACATCAGACGTTCTGTGACAACGAGCGGATTTCTAACTCTAAAGGATGTCAACCTGGGAGACACTGCCGTCTATCAGTGCCAGGCCTCCAACAAGCATGGAACCATCCTCACCAACACCAACGTCTACGTCATCGGTGAATGTTTGTTGTGTCACTTTAAAAAGAGTCGTGGCTGTCGCTCTGCGTGTGTCTCATTTCTCTTTGTCTGCGTTGTTTCAGAGCTGCCTCCCCAGATCCTAACTGAGGATGGAAATACATACACGTTTATAGAGGGCCAGAATGCTCTACTGGAGTGTGTAACCTTTGGCTCTCCTCGACCTGAAGTCACATGGTGAGGCACACAACCTCCTTATCACGTTGTGTTCGACAGCGTTGTGCTGTAATAGGTATTCTAATGTGTTGTCTGACTGATTTGTCATTTAACACATTTACCAGAGGTGATATAATTGCGTAGGTAGTTGTTCATATGTATAAATTAAAGCCAAATACTGTTACATCTCGGCTATTACTGTGAATGTTGTCAGTTTGGCAGGTGCCCAACAAGGCTTTGTTCTTTCGGTGAAATAGTGGCAATTAAACCAAATTAATTATCCCTTGCAAGAGCGGAAATGGTTTGTTTCTCACTCTGCTTGCCAGGTTTATAATGTGTGTTTCTTCTCCAGGGAGAGCGTCAGCAGCTCCTCCCTTCTGGAAGATCCCAGAGTGAAGCTGCTCGCCAACGGACTGCTTGAGATCTCCAATGTCACCCATGACGATGAGGGCATCTACACATGCTCCGTGCAGAACACCAACTTGTCCGTCAATGCCGAGCTGGAAGTGCTCAGTGAGTACCCCCCCCCACACACACACACACACACACACACACTGTGTCCCTTAGCAGCTGATGTAGTTGCACCTCCTGCAGCCGGTCTCAACAGCCTGTCTAAACACTGTTTCTGCTTTACACCTCCAGACAGGACAGTGATCCTGTCACCTCCACAGGATCTGAAGGTGCAGCGTGGAAACACAACAATCTTCACCTGTCTGTCCCTTGTTGACCCAAAACTTGGCTCTCCACTCATTCAGTGGAGAAAGAACAATCAAAAGATCTCTGAGTCGCACACTGACGGAAAGTAAGAACAGATTGTATGATTAGAAACAAACAAAGTGTACTGAATTTGTTTAGTTGTTCAAGCCAAATTAGGAACAGAGGATAAACGTTAGCTTCAGCTAGATACCCTATAAACATTATATTTATTTTACCATCTGTATTTTTCATGTTACATAAACAAATACATGACTTGCCATGTTGAAAAAAGTAGAAGAAGTAAAAGATGGAAGTTGAAAGATGAAGATAACAATTATAATGTTAATTCTTCAGATATACAATTGATGGACCAGACCTGAAAATAACTAATGTGGAAGAAGAGGATGAGGGTGTGTACACCTGTCAGGTCATCACTAAGCTTGACATGGCTGAAGCCAGTGGCACCCTCGCTTTATGGGGTAAGATCAATGAACATGTGCTGTATGAAAGAGTTGTCTTTTTGTGAAAGCCTGTAGACAACAAGCAGTGTGCAGTTACTTGTAGTGATGATATTCTTGTTGTTCCCCTCAGATCGTCCAGACCCTCCTGTCCTGCTCCAGATCACAGATCCTAAGCATCGTGCTGTCACCCTCAGCTGGACTCCTGGAGACGACCACAACAGCGCCGTGCTAGGTTTACAGACACACGTAGACACACACACACACACACACACACACGCACGTACCCCCGAGACGCATACACATATGCACACATCGGTCTTGTTCGCCTTCTGTGCCCCTGCAATGCAAAAACTTTGCATTGCAGAGTTTTTATATGAATAGTCATTTTGGGATTTTAGAACATTTGTTATGGTGCCATCAAGGGAGAATATGCTCCCCCACACACACCAATGCAAACATATCCAATACAACAAAAGCATATCTTCATCTCCCCCTGGCAAAATGAAAGGCTGCTCTGTTTTCATTACTTTGACAGGATTATGATTATTTGATCTGCAGCATCAGCTCAAAGTGTCTTGTTATGACTTCGGTGTTGACTTTATGTTTCTATTGCTTCCTTATTGTTTATATCCTGTCTTTCTCCATCCCTCCTTGACTCTTTCTTTCTCGCTCTGCAGAGTTTGTCGTTGAGTTTGAGGACCAAGGCTTGAAAGAGAGGGGTTGGGAAGAGCTGAAGAGAGTAACAGGAAACCATCAGCGCGCTAGCCTCCCTCTGTGGCCCTACATGTCTTACCGTTTCAGGGTCATCGCCATCAATTATGTAGGAAAGAGTGGCCCCAGCAAGCCATCTGACATCTACGATACACTCGCTGAAGGTGAGAGCCAGTGTTATGAAGCCACAAGTTGTCCCACTCAAAGTGAACTCAGAATGAAACGATCAACTTGTTTCCAATCACAGCTCCAGACAATAACCCTGAAGATGTTAGGAGTGAGTCCAAAGATCCAGAGACGCTATTCATCAGCTGGGAGGTACGTGTGTTAACGTACTAATGATCTAAAGCAGCATCACACTCTCTATCTGGAACATCATCAAGTACATGTTCCCAGTATCTGTCTGTGCATTATTGTTTGCTGTTGCTTTCACTGCAGGAAATGGACAAACGTAGCTTCAATGGACCTGACTTTAAGTACCGTGTTCAGTGGAGGCGAGTGGTGGGCAGCGGACCCCGCTGGCACACTAACGACACAACAGCACCTCCATTCACAGTCAATGACATTGGCAACTTTTCTGCCTTCGAGATCAAAGTTCAGTCTATCAATGCGAAGGGGAATGGACCTGAGCCGGATCCCATCATCGGTTACTCAGGAGAAGATTGTAAAACATTTTTTAAAGCTTTTCTTGTACTGTGAATATGTCTACTCTGTTTTCTTTCTTACCGTTCACCCTCATGTATGTTGTTGTTTCTCAGTTCCATTGGAGGCTCCAATGAATGTGGGTGTTGTTTTAATGAACAGCACTACCATCAAAGTGAACTGGGCAGCAGTGAACAAAGAGACGGTCAGAGGAAACCTGATGGGATACAAGGTACTGCTCCTCATCTGTTCTTTCATATTCAGCCCCTGTCCTCTTGAATAATACATATTTGAGTTTTACAGCCGAGGCAGCCAGACCTTAGCTTGGCAAGGAATTCTCTTTAGTGTCAAGGCTGTGATGAGAAAAGCAATTTTTATTTTAGAAGATCTTACCTTTTAGAATGTATCACTGCAGTCACATGCTTTGCCTTTTCTCTTTTGGGTCTTTGACACACCATCTATTCATCATTTGCACACCAGTTTCAATGCCATAGGAACATGTATTGATATACAATTAATTAATCATAAGAATAATATAAAAAACATGTATTTCAAATGTCAATTAAAGAATATCCCATGGTTTCTTGGTTCATCATTTCACCCTGACTGCTTTTGTGACTCCAGGTCTACTTGACCAGAATTGGCTCCAGGAGCCACCACAGGGGCCGGAGGTCCAGGGAGCCGGAGAGCACTTTGGTGGTGGAGACTGTGGCCAACGAGGAAGAGAAGGTGATCAATGATCTCAGACCATACTCCCACTACGTGCTGGTCGTCACCGTGTTCAACAGCAAGGGAGAGGGACCCCCCTCTGAGACGCTGTCTTTCAAGACTCATGAGGGAGGTGAGCATGAAAAAGAAAGAACAAACTGCTGGGGGAGGAGGGAAAGGGATGGATGAAGTGGGTGAAGTGGTTTTAATTATAGACATGGAGAGACAACGATGTGAGGAATGGATTATGGATTTCAAAGACGAAATGACAATGTACCCAGAGATTGAGTGAAGGGCCGTGAAGAGAGGGAGGGGGAAACTGATGCAGATATAGAAATTATTGAGCTGGCAGTTGTTGGGAAATATGTGACACAGATCACATTAGTATAATAATCAATATAACAGTAAGCAACGGGAATTTTAATCAGCTATGTTGGTGTTCCTGTTAGTTCCTGGTCCTCCCATGTCCCTGATGCTGGACAGCCCATCAGAGACAGAGATGACCCTCCACTGGACGCCACCTGCTCAGCCCAATGGAGTCCTCATTGGATATCGACTACAGTACCAACAAAGTGAGCATTGTCTACACACCTTTCTCACAAAATATCCAACATCAAGCACATCAATTGTTTTGTTTAATATGTAACTTAAAGAGTAACCAGTTTGTACCAGTGACCTGCACCATGCTGCATTAAAAACACCATGAATGTAACTACACGATACAATTACAGCAACATCGATCGCACTGACACGTGTCACAGAATAGCCTCCTAATGATGCTCATCAGTCGGTCAATGTGTCACTCAGAACAATGGGTTAAAGATCAAATTGTGATTGAATGTTTTTTCTGCTGTGGTCAGTTGTGGAGGGCGATGACATCCCCACGCAGGTACAGACAATGGAGGACCCCATGGCCACCCACCTCACCCTGAGGGACCTGGACCCCCACAGCCAGTACCGCTTCATGTTGAAGGGCCGCACCATTGTAGGGGACGGAGAGTTCATCATTAGGGAGGGGGCCACCACACTGGACGGAGGTACAAAGCCAATTCACAAAGGTCTTGACACTCACAGATCTGTCACGAACAGAATCCGATTGTACTCGATTAAGAGTTTGATTCCTCTCTTTAAATGTTTGCAGCACCTCCTGCCAAGTTCAACGTCACTGTTGGAGAAAACTCTGTAAACCTCAGCTGGGTGGCCAAGAAGAGACACCGGAACGTCAGCTTCCAGATATACTACCTCAATACAAATGGTATATTTTCTACACAAAGTTGAAGTCAGCCTTTTAAAACCACATATCTATCTGGGGAATAGTTTCACAATCCTAAACAAGATAAAGTAAATCAAAGTTATTGTCATGTCTCTGCAGGTGAAAGTAAATGGGAGAAAACTGAGGTGAACTCCTCCCAGTCTTTCTACCAGCTGCAGGGCCTGACTCCTCGCTCTCATTATCGTCTACGCTTCGCCTACAGCAACACTACCTTATTTGAAGAGAACATTGAGACCTTAGGAACAGGTACTATAAGTGTTCCTCCTTCATTCATCCTCTTTTCTTTCATCTTCTCCGCTCTCTCTCCTCTGGGCTTCCCACATCTAAATATAAAAGCCTGATCCTGCAGAGGGGGCCTTGCAGTTCTCTCCACTGCCTGTGAAGTGTTTTCAAAGACTCTCATGAAAAGAAAGCTTGTTTAGCCAAATGCAATGATCCACTACTTGGTTGTTTGCTGGATTCTTTGGTGTGCAATGCCACCCTGTCAAAATACATATTGCTCTGCCTCTTTTGCTCTTACATTTTTCATCCTTTCTACTACTCTTGTTCTTTCATCCGATTTCCTCATGACAAACTACACTCACTTCTTCCCCCCTCACTTGTCTTTTCTGTCTGAAGGAATAACTGAGGTGCAGCACAGTTTTGCAACGCAAGGCTGGTTCATCGGTGTTGTGAGCGCCATCGTGCTGCTGCTGCTGATCCTGCTGATCTTCTGCTTCATCAAGAGGAGTAAAGGGGGGAAGTATTCAGGCAAGTGCAGCCGTGAGCACATTTCTGGAAAGAAAAATCTGTCTGTAAGAACAAAACCGTGTTAGACAGCTGCTGTGTCACACTCTACACAAGCTGTGTGGGAACACTCTGCTGGAGCCATACAATTGTCTGATATTGAAGATGACATTGCGGTAGGAAAGGAGGCCTAGCCGTTATGGGAAGGCACCACAGTAAACAAAGTCAAAGACAACAGTAAATTAAGGTTGCACCATGTTTAACATTCCTTGTGTGATTCTTTCAGTGGCTCCATATCCACATAATTGACAACTTTCTTCTTTGCAGCTTTCACATCAAACATGAGATCTAAGCCTGCACTTCCTTACCGTGACAAGAAGGCGCTCTGAAGCCAACTGTGACAAGATCGTCACAAACCACTAGAGTAACGCCAACCTGCAGGCGGTAGCCTGGTCAGAGAAAAGCGTTGGCCTTTCATCCCTTTCCACACGAGGGAGAAACAAGTGGCTGGCTCCTCTTAAAGTACACTTAATTGTTTCTGCTAAAAGCAAGGACTAATTGAAAAACACATCCAACCATATACCCACTGGAATTCTTCTGAGAGATGAATTATTTAAATTGTTTGGACTTTTAAGAGTAATATTTAGAGTGCTATCTAGTACGTTGAAACTTAGATGAGAAATTAAGTGAAACATCAAACTTTAAACTGCATAAATACACAGATTCTGTGTCCAGATAATCAACATAATTTTGCTCCACAGCCCCATGTTTCCTCTCTGAGTGGTGTTATCTCGTTGTGGGACAGGATGTCATTATCGATGTCTGAGGCAGTGGTTTAGAGAGAAACATGGCTGAGATCTCACTGATAATAACATCCAATAATCTCCTTCTCAGTGAAAGATAAAGAAGAGGGTCCGATGGACTCAGAAGCACGGCCTATGAAGGATGAGACTTTTGGAGAGTATAGGTTTGTCGTCTGAATGCACATCCTCTCTTTTTCGGTGTTGTATTATAGTTCTATGGATCATTTAAATTCTAACTCCCAGCCTTGATTCCCTCAACATTGTTAGTTTTTCCTAACCCTTTGTGTTCCTTTCATTGTCCCCCTTCTCCTGAATGCCTGCTAACTACAACGCAGATCTCTAGAAAGGTATGCTGTGATGTGATTATCCAAAACCTGCTTCTTCATTAACCCCGCCAATACCTTACTTACCTTACTGACTTCCCTGCAACATTTAGTGTACTCACAGAGAGTGTATCATCTTGTATATGGTCTGCAACTAACAATCATATTATATTTTGTATTAATTGCTTAATCGTGTGAACTGTAAAACCTTAGAAAACAGACAAATGCCAATCACAATATGCTACAGGGGGGACTGTAGCATATTGTGTCTTGTTTTGTCCGTCCCAACAGTCCCAAAATCCAAAATAAGTATGGAACCATACAGTAAGACCAAGAAAAGTTGCACATTTTTCGAACCTAAAACTATCAAGATTGGGTATCTTGGTTACATAAATCCTGAGTCCATCATCAACATAATCAATCAACCAATCGATGAATCGACTAATGGTTTCAGTTTGATCTATTTCCAGCTTGCACATTAGCGTATATAGGAGACAGAATAATAACGAATGATTCTTTTTACCTGCCATATGTTGATATGTCTTGCTTTCACCTCCTGTAGTGACCTCGAGGAGAAGCGTACGGCCAGCCAGCCGTCCCTCGGCGAGGAGAGCAAGCTGTGCAGCGAGGACAACCTGGACTTCAACGGCAGCAGTGCCATAACCACCGAGCTCAACATGGACGAGTCTCTGGCGAGCCAGTTCAGTCGTCCCAGCGAGGGTCCAGATGCGCTGCATGGCCTACCAGACAACTCCCCGCTCAACCCCACCACCGTCTCCCCGGCTACCAGTGGCATGCCCAACTCGGTCACCATCCTCGATTAACCCCACACGTCCACCTGGGGCCATTCGACCAACACATGTCAACTCATATGTGCCCGTACATTCCTGTTCCCCACTGACTTGCTGATCTGTAGTTTAATGACTAATATACAATCAATGTATTGACTATTCAGATGTCAGTCATCTGATCGACCGGACTGTTTTGACCAAAGGAGCGTCCAAAGTAGTGGACGATGTGATACACGTTTGACTGACCTGAAGATGTCTTTTGACGCCCCCACCCCAACCTTGCTTTTATCTGTGTAGTTTACAACATATCTTAATGACTAAGATTAATTTCCCCACATTTCTTCTCTGTCTTTCCACAGACAACTCTATAGAAAGCTAAAGAGGGAATGATGCGCAGGTAGAAATATCAGCGGGATTGTAGGTACGGCCCGATAGGGATGCAGAGTCGTGCACTGAGGAGTGTGACGTAGAGTCTGGCGTGGGGGGAAAGACAGCACATGCTGCTGTAAAAAGTCTTAGATATTTATCATGCCTTATATTATTTTACACATTTGTACGTCTAATGCCATATGATGTCTCAGATTGTACTTGCCAGTGACATTTTTTATTTTAATTTTTAAAAAGTGTGAAAAACATCCTTTTTTACTACCCGTTTTTATTTATATCATTACTTTTCAATATTGTTTTCTACACGATTTCTATAAAACTCCTGACTTTTCTCAGTTGACATATTTCACAGATCAAGATGTTTTCATTGAAACTAAGTAAAGCCAAGTTTCTTACTATAAATAACATTGGATGCATTGTGGGAACTTGCTGTGAACATGCTGAGCAGCATCTGGTGTATATAGCTGCATCTACATCTATCTATTTAGCCATAATACAGTATTATAGATATGTACATGCTCCTTATAAGTTCCTGTGCCTGCTAGGTCTGCATAGAGCACCAGATTGATGTCATTACTCTCTCGCCTTCCCAACAGAAGTGTAATGTCATTTTTGGAAATGATAATGCCATTTTTTTGTGTCGAGACCTTTGTGTAGCTTTCTGTATCTGTCCTTGTCTCTTTCTACACTGTATTAAAAGCATTGTTGTCTCTAATTAGCACTCTTTTCAGACCTGTCCGTCTCATGTTTCACAAACTGTTTGAGGAGCAGTATTTATGTATATTTACAGATCAGGGAGTGGAGTCTTGTGGGAAAACACTCAAGTTTTATTTTCAGACCCTCATCAATGCAAGTTCATATTGCAGACAGGTGGAATGATTGCTAGTTGATGTATAATAAGATCAAGCAGTTGGTATTTACATCACACACAGAGAATGTATTATTGTGCTAGCTGGGCAGACATTGTATTTACATGCTACTGATTAAAATAAAATCTGAGATACACGGTACTGGAGTTGTTTTGAGTAGAACTGTTTTTGTCTCCACATAATGTAAATACACTTGTAAGATTGTTTTGATTAACCCAACTGTGTTTGTTATAAAAATGTGCAAGTTTGAAACCAATTAACTTAATTTTAAATTGTTGCAAGTTGTCATTTTTCTTCTTTTAACTATTGCTATAAATTCAAACTTTCCATTTTTGACAAAAAATGTTGACAGTAAAAACTATTTAAAAAGGGAATCCACATTGATCTATAGATGTTTGCAAACATTTATGAATTCAAAAATCGAAATAGTTTTTATTTGTTGTACTTAGACTGTAGTAGTCCCATTACAATAAAAGCTGTACGCATTCATGTCCATAGCCATCTTGGAATGAATTGCAGCGCAGTGAATATCGGTGGAGTTTTTGTTTGATGCAGATATGAGAGGTGGAGATGCAGTGAGCTGGTTTGAGCATACCACAGGGAGTACCTCTATGAACCCTGCGGCCTCACTTCTCACAATTTAAATAAAAGCTTGACACTGGCCAAACTCCACCTGACATTCCCCGAGGTAAAGTGTATGGGATGTCTTAACAGGCCTTTAGTGGCACTGAAGGTGTGTGTGTCAGCTCCCTGTTGTTGGTTACACGGACACACTTAGGACAATAAAGCTTTTGAAAATCTATTTTCATACAGGAGCATTGAAGGGTGCAACATTTGCCAATATTCTAACTTAACTATCTGCTGCTAAACATCTATGTTTGTCAGTGTTTGTGGCAAATGTTAGCTTTGAATGAGGAATAAGTGTACACACACAGATACTCACTCGGCTGCTGCTCACTTTTTGCTTTTCATGTGTCGAGGGTAAGGCTGAGGACACTCTTTGCTTTTCCACTGTTGTTTTCCTCCTTTTTTATATATATATAAAAAAGAGAATTGGTTCATTTTTAAAGCTTCTTCAGAACCCACAAAAAAATAGACAGATTTGAAAAAACAATTGCTGAGTGGGAAGCGAGGGGTAAGTGAAAGTAAGGGACAGGATAAGGGAGGAAATAGTAGTCGGAAGTGTGAGTCACATCCGGGTGTAGAGCTGCCTCTTTGTGCTGTGCTGTGCACAATGAGACTGATGGCGTGAACGGCATGAGGTGGGTGGACGTGTACTACGTATGGGGCTAATATAACTGTAACTGCAATATTACTCTACCACTGTAGCTGGTTTCATGACTGAAAAATAAAATATGCGGAACAATCTGTACCAAAAAAGCAAAAAGGGTCCCTTTCTCTGTCATCAGTTTCTGTGGATAAAATCAATGCATGTGTGTCACTTCAAATGAGAAAGAGGTATTGATTAAACAACATCCAATGCATATTGAGTGTGAGTACAGCAATCAGTAGATTTTATTAGCACATTTTCACAAGGAGACAAGCCTGTGTTGTCAGCGGGAGCTGGTGTTGAATTGATCAAAGTAGTCCTTGCTGGGTTTGTTGGTGTACAGCTTCTTGTTCAGGTACTCCTGGCTGGGGCACAGAGACACACACAAACACACATTGAGTAACTGTTCCTACGAATGGTTATTTAAATCTGAATCCTACATTAGAGTACTTTATCATCTACACCCAAAATACATTTGCTGACAAGTGCCTCTGTCCTCCGTGCTCACTATGCCTGTTGCTCTCCTGCCAGCTGCATGTTGTAACGGTCCGTCTGAATCCTCTTCTGTCTCCTCAGCTCCTCTGCTCTGCTCTCCTCCTCCTCTGCTTCTCTAGACAGCTTCAGGAGCTGGAGTTCGCAAGCTGCATCCTGAATCTTTTTACCTTCTCGTTGTCTCTAAAGATGAAAACGAAAAAGGTGGAAATGTCATATGGAATACTGCATTTAAAAACGTTATTTCTTAGGTATTTTTATTATGAAGAAAGGCTGATGGACCTGGAGCTTAGAATAAAACAGAAAGTACATAGGATAAGAAAGAAAAAAAGAAAATAATATTACCTCTCTGATGACAAATTTTACACATATATATGAGGAGAAAGGTTTACAACACAAAAAAGATGGATGTCAAATTAAGAGGGAAGAACTAAATCAATTAGAATTTACATATAACGAAAAAGTCCCTTTTTTTCATTTTTGGAAATGTTAGACTAGCGTGTTAAACAGAGGTAATACATGTAGGCAGAATGGTGTTTCTTCCCCTGATAAGAAACATTCTTTCAATTTGGCACCCATCAGTGGTTTAATGTGACGTTTGGGGACAGAACTGAAGAGGAGCTTGGAGCAAAGCAGGATGGGACTTGACCGTGAATTGCTCACCGTAATCAGTGTGTCATAGAGCATTGTGTCTTCGAGTCACTCCAGTACCTGTCTCTCAAGACGCTGTTCTTCTCTCTCCCTGTGGAAGCCGCTCAGTTGCTCAGGGGTCATACCCCTCCATCTGTCTACCAGAACCAGTGGCAGCCTCCCTCCTCCCACCTCTCCTGCCGCTGCCTCTGCACACTCTGTCATCATGTCGGATGTCAGAGTGTGCTGCATCTCTGCAAGATTCTCCCTCTCTTCTCTCCAGTGCCGCTTCTTCAGTGTTTCTGTCTGCTCGGCAGCCTGTGGGGAGCAGGACATGGTGAGGCCTTACCACTGATGTAGGGACAGTCGATTGATCGTTGCCTCAGTGGTTAGAATGGCAGGAGCTTTACGAAACCCGACCTTTAATATGTGGTTACAGCTAACACAGAGCAAGACTCAGCCATCTGGCGAATATCCTCCAGAGAGAACCACTCATGCTGTTGTATTTGCTTGTGCATTGTGCATGGGAGTTGTTATTAAACCACATAATTGTCATGAAAAATACCATGACCTGAGTGATTTATAATGATGCCTCCCAAAGGAGGATTCAGCCGAGTGCGTTCAGTCAAATCAGGGCAGCTCTAAATGGAGCCTTTTAAAAACAGACAGGGCCCACGCATACATCAAAGCAGTTCAACCATCCATGTTGCTTGATACCAACTAATATGATGGCCACCCTCCTGCAGCAAGTGTGTGTACGCATCACTTAATATCTTCAATTAGCAATTTCAATTTAAAAATCCCACCTGAGAACACATGTGTCAGGGCTTAAAACCCCAGTGGATTTTGCTTTGAGCATCCACATTAGCATGTGGTGTGTGCATCTGTGTGTCCATCTGTATGTGCATTGTGCAAACGTGTGTACTGTACCAGAGCTTGATTGTAGCTGTCCAATGCAACGCGGGCAGCTCTCTTACACTCCTCCTCGAGTGCACGAAGCTGAAGCCCCCGACAGTCTTGATGCACCAGCTCTTTGCTCACCAGCATCTCTGTAACACGTGTTTTTTCACACCTGCATTAGCCGTTGCCCATTGTGCAAGGCTCTTCAACACACTCACACATTCATAACGGCTCTCTGGGATGAGCATCCATCAATGCCACCTGGCGATAAGGGCTGTGCGTAGGAGTGTGTGATTGTTTGTGTAGGAAAGCATGAAGCATGTGTGGGATTTACAGAGGCTGTAGCATACAGCATGTTAGCGCACCGGTAATAACAGAGTATGTGTGCTTGTGTGTGTCTCTTTTCACCTCTGTGCTTGTCTCCTAAGAGCCTTCTCTCATTGTCTTCTTTCTGTGCTCGCAGATCTCTGTCTGTCTTTTTCTTTTGTTCTCTCCTCCTCTGCTCTTCTCCAATATCCTCTCCCTGTATTAAACAAGAACAATTGTTAAGGAGGGGTAACGTAATTATTAATACATAATTTGCTGGATTTAGTTTGATAGGTTTTTGATCCACATCAAGTTCCTACCTGAAATATTGTCATACTGGCAGGCCCCAGCTTATCCTCTGGAATGGTGAGCCTGAATGCCCCCTTCAGGCCACACTGGAGATCAGCATCACGTGTGTCCTCTACACGTTGATGAGTGGCCCAATACTTGGTCAGGTCAGTGTGTAAAGCTGCTTGCTTCTCTCTTCCATCAATGTCTTGCTGAAGCAGTGCTTCCCCATGATATTCTCTCAGCTTATCTGCAATGCAATTAAAATAAAGACACTTATGATCAATGCTCCTTAGTTGTGAAAGTAAATTTCCGAAATGGAAATTACCTACGAGAGTAGTCTTATAGTGAATTCAGTAGTAGGCCTAATAGGTGATTAATGGTTGTGTTCAACCGATTTAATTATTTTTTCTTTAATTTACCGAAAGCTTTGTCCCGTTGTTTCTCCATGTTTTGATGATGTTTTTTCTCCTGGACCTGTTGGTTGATAGCATCCAGATCGAGGCCCATCACACGCAGCCGGGTGTTGAAGATGCGGGCCTTGCGTGCTGTTTCTGCAGACCTTCGCATCTTCACTGCGTTTTCCATAGATGGGTCTACAGGCAAATCCACTTTGTACATTTTCTCGGTTTCTAATGGACATTAAAGCACGGATTAGTATGGCTGATACCTTGGCAGGAAATTAATTACTGTGTTAAATGAACCACCAGATCCTGATGTGATGTATATCTTCTGCCAGATGTTATCTTATTCTGACCTGACAACACCACACCAGTACATGTAGAGATTTCTACCATATTGGATGCATGTTTCTTAATTCGCAGACAAAGATCATTGATGTGAAGAAGTACTTAGGCCTACCTCTGATGTACCAAATGTACCCGAATAGAGCTTGTGGCGCTGAAAGTCGGGTGAGTCTGATCCTGTTGTGTTTGTATGCCCTTGTAACCATGGCAATTCAATTACGCTCAGCTGTATGCCTCTTGCATTGTAACAAAGCTAATTGTACCGTAACCAAACATTAACCTTCGAGGAAACTAACATAAATTGTTGGAGAACTCAGATAATCTCTTCTAACGTTAGTTCTAGCACACGGGGCACAAGACTGTTGTCATGAGAACCGTTCCATTGGTCTCGCGATAAACTGCGAGGTTTCGTGTCTCGCGCGCTCGAGGGTCTTCCTGTGAGATTGTAAAATGGCGCATTGTTGTCACCGCCGCATCGCGTCTATTTGTTTAAGATTATGAAGCTATTTAGACTATTAAAGTGAATATGCACTTCATAATGTGACATATGCGTAGAGCAGCAATAGATTGAACAGAGAGGTTCATTTATTTGCGTGACTACATCTTCTTCGAGATTGCTTCGGTAAACATCGGTTAGTACGTTAGCTAGCTAGCTAACATTTTACGAGCTGCAGCTATAACACTCACTGCAGGTTTTCCCCCCACAGCAGCGTCCTTTCCATCACCAAGATGGGTTATTTAAAACTGATAGAGATTGAAAACTTCAAGTCGTACAAAGGAAGACAGATCATTGGACCGTTTCACAAGTTTACTGCGATCATCGGACCCAATGGATCTGGTATGTTATGATCGCTCATATGAACTCGCGGCTAATGCATACTTCTTGCGAGCGTCTGCTACCTGTAAACACCGCGTCGCCATGCCCCGCTGTCATAAACGTTTGATACCACAATGTGAAAAGTACATATGTAGTCGGACGACGTTTCCTGTCATTCTAATGAACCAACCAGCTGACGTTACCATTTTGCACTGCTTAATTGAAATGTTTTTTGTGAATATCCACATGTACAATGTTCGTTTGTGTATAACAGTTAGTTTGTAGTGGTCATGATCAATCTTAGTTATAATCTCTGTAAACGGTCGGTATGACCCCGTTTCTTCTGTTAAAGTAATGGTTAACTATTGCCTTCTGAAATTAAGTTTCCAGATTTTATAATCATCACCTTTCTGAGAGAATGTAAACGGAACAAATATACCTGTAACTCTTCTTTCTATACATTTGTTTTTAAAGTTACTAACATTCTGAACGCTGTTGTCGTAGGAAAGTCCAACCTTATGGATGCCATCAGCTTCGTGCTGGCAGAGAAGACCAGCAACCTGCGTGTGAAGACTCTGAAGGATCTCATCCACGGAGCTCCAGTAGGAAAGCCAGCTGCCAACAGAGCTTTTGTCAGCATGGTTTACCAGGAGGATAACGGAGAGGAACGTACCTTCACAAGAGGCATCATTGGTACGAACCGCCATCGACTGTCATGTTGGATCGCACGCTTCATCATTAATGCCATACGTGTGGGATGAAAAACAGAATTGTTATAACTATCTTCTGTCATTTATAACATGAGTTAAAGTAATGTTGAAGTTAGTGTGTCTATCAACCTGTAAATGCACAGCTGCACAACCACATGAAAGCTACTGCTACTGCCCAATTTTCAAACGAGAACTTTATTTGTGTCATTAAATTATCAAAACTAGTTAGGCATTACATTATATAAATATGCTCATTATAAGACACTTTACTTTCATTTACTGGAAGGCCCTTGCTGCCATCTTGTATGTAACTTTGATAAATTAATGTGCTTTCTTTTTTTTATCTCCTTTCATGTGCTTGTGGCGTGTGCCATAGGTTCCTCCTCTGAGTACCGTATCAACAGCAAGGTGGTGGGCCTGCCGGAATACAGTGAAGAGCTGGAAAAACTTGGCATTCTGATCAAGGCTAGGAACTTCCTGGTCTTCCAGGTAAGAATGGAATCCTAAAAATCTTTTGTCTGAGGATTTCATCCATATAGGTTATTCCATAATGCTTCTGTACCAAGCCACATATTTTTGATCAGACAGTTATTTCTGACAATGAGCTTGGAACACTTATTTGAAGTTGCTTATTGCCAGTGGAGACCACATTGGATTGTTGGTAATTAAAAGTAATTGTTAAACTGCCCTGGTACTGTGTTAGCTTTGTTTTCTTCTATGCTCTTACTTATGGTGTTGTGATTAATGCAGCCAGGCATGATTTTATGCCGAGTATCTTTTAATAAGACTCAGCCAATTTAGAGAACCCCCATTTTTTTCCCTGTGCTTAATCAATACCCGGTAACATGGTGTTGGGAGTTACCATTTTTAATTGTTTTTTATGGCTTATTCTCCTGTCAGGGAGCTGTGGAGTCTATTGCCATGAAGAACCCCAAAGAGCGTACAGCTCTGTTTGAGGAAATCTCACGTTCTGGAGATCTGGCCCAGGAGTATGACCGCAGGAAGAAGGAAATGGTGAAAGCAGAGGAGGACACGCAGTTCAATTACCATCGTAAGAAAAACATTGCTGCTGAGCGCAAAGAAGCCAAGCAAGAGAAAGAGGAGGTATGTACACTTATATGTATTTGTGTCCACCTTTAATTGGAAATGAAATGCTTCATATTCAAGTTTATGTCCTAAGAAAGGAATTTGATTTGCCGTAGTGTTGAGATGCGCTTCAGAATATTTTTACAATTTGATTACCTCGGTTGATTTGCTCTTTATTCTGTGTTGTTTGACTTATGTTATTTGTTTTTAACTTAGTGTTATTGGTCCTTATTTTGACAATGAAACTCTTGAAAAGGAGATTTTTTTATATCAGCGTTGTCTCGCTGGAGAAATAACAGGCATTATTACACACAGCCCAATATGATGCACCGCCTTAAACCACCCGCCTGCCTCTTCTGCCATCTTTCCACCAGGCTGAGCGTTACCAGCGTCTGAAAGATGAAGTGGCCAGGGCAAGTGTTCAATTGCAACTTTTCAAGCTATACCACAACGAGACTGAGATTGAGAAGCTGAACAAAGAGCTGAGCCAGCGGAACAAGGAGATCGATAAGGACCGTAAAAAGATGGACCATGTGGAGGAGGAGCTGAAGGACAAGAAGAAGGAGCTGGGCAGACTGATGAGGGAGCAGCAGACTGTTGAAAAAGATATCAAGTAAGTGACAGTTATGCAATAGCCCTCTCTCAGCTGGCTTGATTTACTCCTCAGATTATGTATAACTAATGCCATTTAAGACCCAGGGCTTTGTTAATTACTTGACGGCTCTGCCCACAGAGAGAAAGACTCTGAATTGAACCAAAAGAGGCCGCAGTACATCAAGGCCAAGGAGAACACGTCTCACAAGATCAAGAAGCTTGAGGCGGCGCGCAAGTCATTGCAAAATGCCCAGAAGATGTACAAGAAACGCAAAGGGGACATGGATGAGCTGGATGATGAGATGAAGGCCGTGGAGCTGTCCAAGCAGGACTTTGAGGAGCGCATGGAGGAGGAGGCCCAGAGCCAAGGCCAGGACCTCACCCTCGAGGAAAACCAGGTTTGATAAGTTAGATCGTTACACACATTTGAGGGCGCCTGGATTCAAAGTATATCATGATTGAATAATGTATTATTAGAATATTTAATTTAGTTGATGAACTTGAAATACCTGTACTATTTCTGAATTCATACTGTAATAAGATTGCGGTAAAAATATCTTACTATCGTATTACCTGAGCACTATACTTCTCAAAATATCTCAAAATTCCTTCATGCTAGCACATGTAATTTTCACATTTTGGTGTGTGAGAATAGTGACAAAAGATGTTATGTTGTATCAAGTTGAGCTTAAAGTTAGGATACCTTTAGATCACCCTCTGTTCCTCCCCTCCCAGGTCAAGCAGTACCATCGTCTGAAGGAGGAGGCCAGTAAACGTGCTGCCACCCTGGCTCAGGAGCTGGAGAAGTTCAACCGCGACCAGAAGGCCGACCAGGACCGCCTCGACTTGGAGGAGAGGAAGAAAGTGGAGACCGAGGTAAATAACTGCTGATGGCAGCTTTCCGGTGCCAGACTCATCCTTATTTGGATGCATACAGCTATGTTTTTCATTGTGTCTCTGCAGGCCAAAATCAAACAGAAGATACGTGAAATTGAAGAAAACCAGAAACGTATTGAGAAGTTAGAGGATTACATTACCACCAGCAGGTATGGCGCTCTCTTTTTGAGTGTTTTAACACGGCTATGTTTAGCTTATTGATTTACTAGTTTTTTTCCCCATTATGCTCCTTTATTTCATGTTTTGTTCGTTTCCCCTCAGGCAGTCGCTGGATGAGCAGAAGCGCATGGAGGAGGAGCTGACTGAAGAGGTGGAGTCGGCCAAGAGGAGAATTGATGAGATCAACACGGAGCTTAATCAGGTGCTTAAAACATCCACGAGGAAAGAAAAGCAAATGACTTCAAATGTTGTCATCCTAACTGACCGTCAATGATTCCAGTGTGCTATGATGAAGGCGTTTCCTTGTAACAGCGTCTGAAACGAGACCTCATGCAGCATCTTGAGCTAATCCGTGCCCAAGAATTGATCAGGAGAAAATTACATTTCTCCTTGTGAATCGATAGATGTTTCTCCTGCGGACATTTCCACAGGGAGCAACACAAATGTGATCAATAAAATAAATGATAGTGCCACTAATCCGAGCCAGTGGGCCAGCATGCACTGATTACTGGCACATCAAACCATCGCCTAACTGCCTGGCACTGACACTCCTGTTAATAATGTTATTGCTTCCACTTTAGTCTGACAAGTGAAAATGTTAACTGTGGAAAAGTCTATAATGAATGCTCTTTGTTTGGCTCCTGGTCTAGGTAATGGAGCAGCTGGGAGACGCCAGAATCGACAGGCAGGAGAACAGTCGCCAGCAGCGCAAGGCTGAGATCATGGAGAGCATCAAAAGACTCTACCCTGGCTCTGTGGTAAGACAACTGAAACTATTTATGTCATTTTACAATCATTTCAGGACAGATGTTTTTGTTTCCCCACTTTATTTAAAAACAATGTTAAATAAACTCTGATTAGTAAAACTATGCCGTTCTCTCTTTGCAGTACGGGCGTCTAATCGACCTGTGCCAGCCCACTCAGAAGAAGTATCAGATTGCTGTGACCAAGGTGTTGGGCAAGAATATGGACGCCATCATTGTTGACTCTGAGAAGACAGGCAGAGATTGTATTCAATACATCAAGGAGCAGAGAGGAGAGCCCGAAACCTTCCTCCCCCTCGACTACCTCGAGGTGAATATTTTAAAGTACAGTTGAGAGCTCTTTTTGGGTGGTGAGAGTACACACTATCAAGTGCCAACATTAAATAAACACATTCAACTTTCACAAACTTGAGAAAAAAGATATTTATGTCAGATGTAAAAATAGGTCTCATCTCGGGGTGTATTGGCTATAAAAGTCACGTTCCAGTGCGAGTTTAAGAAAAAAGGATACACAAAGTTACATTTTGCCCACTAACATGAACTGTTAGAGTTCTTATTTAGGCTTAATATTACTACACGTGAAATAAGAAAATCTTCAAATGTAAAAAAAACAGAATAGTGTGGATCCAAAGAGTTTTTGTTTTGGGGTAGGGGGTGGTCAACGGAGAACATGCGATTTGGTAATCTTCGTAATAAAACATCTTTGATGGGACAAGTCGAAGGAGCAGGCTCCTGGAACAGAATCATGGAACAGAAACATGGAACAGGAACAGACTCATAGTCATGGAACAGAAACATGGAACAGGAACAGACTCATGGAACAGGATTATGGAACAGAAACATGGAACAGGATTATGGAACAGAATTATGGAACAGGCCCATGGAACAGGCTCACAGCTTAGCAGAGCACACACGTTTAAAAAAGGAAGTTGGTTCATGAATGACTTTAACCATTTTACATATAATAAGTTGTTATTACTATTATTACAGCCCGAGCACTGAATTATTCAGAGGACCTTTTTTCTTAAAATGTTAATATTATTTAGATTTGCGGTCAGAATAATCAAAAGGCCGTAGTTCTAAAAGCTTTGAGGTGTCATCAAATA
This sequence comes from Liparis tanakae, assembly GCA_036178185.1. Lineage (NCBI taxonomy): Eukaryota > Metazoa > Chordata > Actinopteri > Perciformes > Liparidae > Liparis > Liparis tanakae. The sequence goes on along the minus strand of CM070097.1, from coordinate 13,062,523 downwards.
ACGTGGATGTGGTGTGGAGACAACAGTCCCCCCCCCCCCCCCCCTTCCCCGTTATCACCTTTTTCACCCCTCATGAGTTTGCAGGTATGCACTCTGATTAGCTAATAAACATCAAATTCAGCCCTCTAAAATGTATTACTCATTTCAAAGCTGTTCATTGAAATTATTTGGGTGCCTGGTTGCCGTTAAATATAACAATATAATATATTAACCTTTTTACATCCAGGTGTAAATGGATATTAATTTCTTGCTTAAAATCAGACCATTTTCCTGCTGTTTTAAATGTGCTCATCTCTCGTCTTATTTTAGGTGAAACCAACAGACGAGAAATTGAGGGAGCTGCGAGGAGCCAAACTGGTGATCGATGTGATTCGCTATGAGCCGCCCCACATCAAGAAAGCCCTCCAGTACGCCTGCGGCAACGCCCTGGTCTGCGAGAACGTAGAGGATGCGCGAAGGATCGCTTTCGGAGGGCCGTACAGACACAAGGTAGCTGAATTAATTTAGTTCAATAATCAACATTTTTGTGTCCGGAAGATGGAACGAGTGGAAATCTAACATGTCCACCTGGTGATTTGGTGGTTGAGCCTTTGGTCTATTCGTCCTCCTAACCTCCCCCTGTGTCCCTGTGTCCAGACGGTAGCCCTGGATGGTACTCTGTTCCAGAAGTCTGGGGTCATCTCTGGAGGAGCCAGCGACCTGAAGGCCAAGGCCAGGCGCTGGGATGAGAAGGCTGTGGACAAGCTCAAGGAGAAGAAGGAGAAGCTCACTGAAGAGCTCAAGGTAACTTCCACTCGTGTTGGTCGTGTTGGTCCTCTCGGTCCATCTGCAATATCTGGAGCAACCGTAAAATGTGAATTGTTTAATTTGAAGTGAATTCACTCACAACAATTCCCACTTACTGTTTTTTATTTGTAGGAGCAAATGAAGGCCAAGAGGAAGGAGGCCGAGCTGCGTCAGGTGCAGTCTCAGGCCCACGGTCTGCAGATGAGACTGAAGTACTCCCAGAGCGATCTGGAGCAGACGAAAACCCGTCACCTCTCCCTCAACATGCAGGTACAGACGGGCCTACGTTGCTCTCACTGATCGTTATTGCATTTCAACTTGATTCGTTCGTGTCATGCAGGAGAAGTCTAAGCTCGAGAGTGAGTTGGCCAACTTTGGCCCTCGCATCAACGACATCAAGAGGATCATCCAGTCCCGTGAGAAGGAGATCAACGACCTGCGAGACCGCATGAACCTGGTGAGGCCGACACGGAGACGTCCGTTTAGGAGCCTGTTCACCAATGTGTAGTACGTCAGTAATGAATGCTTTTGCGGTTTCCAGGTGGAGGATGAGGTGTTTATTGAATTCTGTAAAGAGATTGGCGTGAGGAACATCCGAGAGTTTGAGGAGGAGAAGGTGAAGAGGCAAAATGAGATCGCAAAGAAGCGGTGAGTGTAGCGACGACTCGATCGTTGTTCTTTACGCCGTTGCTGGTTTCCTCCGTGGGTTTGACCTTACGCACAACATGTTGCTTCAGGCTTGAGTTTGAGACCCAGAAGACCCGCCTCGGTATCCAGGTCGACTATGAGAAGAACCAGCTGAAGGAGGACCAGGAGAAAGTTATGATGTGGGAGCAGACCGTCAAGAAGGACGAGGCTGAAATCGAGCGACTGAAGAAAGTAAATACATCAATTGAAGGATGAAAGCTCTACTTCTAAATGTTATTTGTCCTTAATTTTGACATGGGGTTAATTTCCCCTTGTCTGCAGGAGGAGCACAGACACATGAAGATCATTGATGAGACAATGGCACAACTTCAGGACCTGAAGAACCAACACCTCACCAAGAAATCTGAAGTCAACGATAAGAACCACGATATGGAGGAGATCCGCAAAAAACTGGGGGGCGCCAATAAGTCAGTGGCTGCAAACGCACATACTTCTTTTTATGCCCTATGACACATGTGATGGATATATTATAAGATACATGTTTTTGTATCGCGCAGGGAGTTGACTCATCTCCAGAAGGAAGTGACGGCCATTGAGACCAAACTGGAGCAGAAGCGTAGTGACCGTCACAACCTGCTTCAAGCCTGCAAAATGCAGGACATCAGGTTGCCTCTTCGTTCGGGAACGATGGATGATATCAGCCAGGGAGAGGTACACACACGCACACGCACACGCACACACTCACTCCTACCGGCCATTACCGCTCTGCTACTGGGAGTGAAACAGAAAATGACGTCTTTCTTTTGTTTTGGGTTTCTGTAACCAGGGGAGCGCCCAGGCAGAAGTGGAGGCGAGCAGCCAGAAGACGTCCAGCACCACGCCCAGCACCGTTCTCGCTAAAGAGGCCCTCATCGAGATCGACTACGGCAACCTGTCTGAAGACCTTAAGGTAGGTAGCACGCGCAGAGCCCTGTCTTATAGTTAAACAGTCCAGCCCTCAGTTTATCTAAAAGTGACGTTGGTATTTGTGTCACTTGGTTTTCCAGCTGACAGTAATAATGACCACAATAAAGCTCTTTTCTCCACAATGTGCTCAAAGATGTACAAAAGAGCAGATGTGAAGGATATGGTTACGGCAGCTATTACAAACCTCTTAAGCTTCTAGGATTCAAGGCACTCGTTCAGCGGTCCAGGAAACACACCGACTAATTGTATGCGTTGTAAACCTCGTCAGAGAAATGATCGATCCTCCAGATTCCTAACGCATTCATTCACTATGCTTCGAACACAAAGCTGAAACAAGTGGTTTCCATGAGCTCAGATATAGTCCCCGCACACAGGGGTGTCTATTTCAGAAGATGAGAATAATATGGATATTGTGTCTTTTTGGAATTGAAATCATTTCATCATCTATAGGAACTGAATTTAAATCTGCAGAGCAAAGATAGTTCATTATTCGAGTATACGTCGTTTATGATTAATTCATTTTAATTTACGATCAATAATTGTTGAGATATTAGTTCATTAGTTTCTATATTTGAAATCACAGAGTTTGATACGACTACTAGGCAACTTCAAAACATATATAACTTAATCATAGCGAAAGTTTATCACAGTGATAATCCGAGACGTTGTCTCTAACTGGAGCCGGTTTAATTAGAATTGAATGCCTCTGCCCTACAGGACGCACTGTCAGAGGAGGAGATCAAGGGGGAGACCAACACTCTGCAGCAGCGTCTGAACGAGCAGCAAAGTATCCTCCAGAGGATCAGCGCGCCCAACATGAAGGCCATGGAGAAGCTAGAGAGCGTCAGGGACAAGTTCCAGGAGACCAGTGATGGTGAGACGGGAGGATGATGTTGGAGGGTGGGATTAGACAAGAGAGAGAAAGAAGTGATGCCGGTTACATGACCTTTCAGGAGCGCCTCATAATGCTATCCCCCTTTTCACTTTCCTTCCCTCAGAGTTTGAGGCGGCCCGGAAGAGAGCCAAGAAGGCCAAGCAAGCCTTTGAGCAGATCAAGAAGGAGCGGTTTGACCGCTTCAACAACTGCTTCGAGTCGGTGGCCACCAACATCGACGAGATCTACAAGGCCCTCTCACGCAACAGCAGTGCCCAGGTTTGACAACTTTAAAACATTTTTTTTTTAACAATAACCAACACAATGTGTCTAATGCTATATCTGCCATCACAGATCATGTACATTACATTACATGTCATTTAGCTGACGCTTTTATCCAAAGCGACTTACAATAAGTGCATTTCAACCTAGAGTACAAACTAAGAACAACAAGAATAAAGAAAGTAACATTTCCTCAACATAGTCAAACTACAAAAGTACCATGTATGTGTTGGGACGTTAAACCTTTTACAACGGTTGTGTCCCTCCTCTTCTTTAGGCTTTCCTAGGCCCAGAGAACCCGGAGGAGCCGTACCTGGATGGCATCAACTACAACTGTGTGGCTCCGGGAAAGAGGTTCAGACCCATGGACAACCTGTCTGGAGGGGAGAAGACGGTTGCGGCCTTGGCTCTGCTCTTCGCTATTCACAGGTGAAACGACGGACGAGCACGGAGTCTGAATGCATGATCACGTTGTTTATTAATTTACATCCGACCGTAATATTGCCTGCAACGTATTTCTTGCTTGTTTTCAGCTACAAACCCGCTCCCTTCTTCGTCCTGGATGAGATCGACGCTGCTCTGGACAACACGAACATCGGCAAGGTCTGTACGAGTCTAATCGGTTCAGTGACTTGAGTTTTATCATTGCTACTTTTGATGTGAACATGCCACTCGTCACATGTTATACAAACTATAACTCACGAGATCCATTTGTGCCTTTTTCAGGTTGCCAATTATATCAAAGACCAGTCGGTGCTGAACTTCCAGGCCATCGTCATTTCTCTGAAAGAGGAATTCTACACCAAGGCAGACTCACTCATCGGCGTTTATCCAGAGGTGTGTTTCTATTTATTGTCTAGACAACATACTGTGCAACATATTAAATAAGGTACAGCCATAGCTCTTTTAGAATTGTATATTAGAGTGGATTTGCTGGTCTTAAAAAGTCTTAAAAACATTTAGTTAATTTACAGACTGTAAACCTGTTTGTATGTGGATCTGTTGTACCTCCACACATGTCAGAGTGCTGCATGCAGGGCAATTTAGTGTGCATTTGACACAAACTTAAGTTAACAACAAATAATTAATATGTTCATCCATCAATTGTATCAACTCAAGTAAATTGAATACTTTTATCACTAGAAATTGTTGTTGTATACAGCTGGGAGGTAATGGCAAAAATGTGATGCATTATATAAATTCATGTTGTTGATAAATAATACGCCTTATTGTCCCTGATGATATTACCCTGAGACAGGTATTGAATTGCAGTATATATGTTGTGTTAAAAGTAAAAAAATAGAACTACACTTAATAAATAAATACTATAGAAATCGTGTCTTAAAGATTTAGAATAAGTCATATTTGGAACGTCTAATTTGAAAAATTGCATAATTAAAACACATTCCTGGTCCCGTCAGACTCCAGCAGAAACCTGCCAGTAATAACAAATGATCCTGAACTGTTAATTAATCCACATTTTTAAAATCTGCTTCATATGATTCATGTATTAACTGCTTTTCTTTGTGTTTCACCTACAGCAAGGAGATTGTGTCATCAGTAAAGTGCTGACCTTCGACCTCTCCCAGTATCCTGACGCCAACCCAAATCCCAATGAATAGTTTGAGCCCCCCCGACACCGGCGTTTGGAAAACGGGGCAAGCAAGTTCTTTCGCGACACTCCCTGGATTGCTAATCTATTCTATAGTCACAGATTATGTACTCATTAGGTCCCACATATTATTTCCTTTTCTTTCTTTTTTATAATTATGAATTTGTTGTGTTATTCTAGAAGTATTAAATTAGTGAGATTTCTTTGTTGTTTTATAGTCAGCGACAACCAGGACGTATGTACATTTATAAAAGCCCGCCCTTTCTCAATTTGGCAATACAAGAGTGATTATAATGATCCATAGAGGATTATTATAACCCAGTGTAAATGAGAGTGAATCAAACCTTTTTAACAGACTGTCGAATTTGTATCATGTGGTAAAATGTGTCGAATTGACCTGAAACAAGTTTTCGTTGTCAGCTTTTATACTATTTACGGCCCTCTTTTCAATTGTGTGCTTTAAATACCTGCCTCTCTTTTGTTGTGTACCATGAGATGTATTGCGTGTATTGCGTGTGCGTTTTCATGTGCTACTCAAGCCCAATCAGGAATCTGTTGCTACAATATGGTGGATACATTCCCTTGTGTGACGGCTAAATAAAACCCTTAGTAAGCTGCGACTGGCAGTGCTATAATGAGATCGTGGAGTTTCGTTAACGGCGTTGGCAGAAAATAATGTAAAAGAAAATGTGGTGAGGTGATTTGGCTGTGTGAATAACGACGGCTTAATCGGCTTCAGGGAAGTGGCGAAGAGGCACTTCTGTTAGAAGTGCTACATTGATACTTCAATAAATAGAATTTGAATTATTTAAGCCCCTTTTATTTAGTTTACTCTAATATTGTAATGCAAGCATGCAGCAGGGCTGCCTTTGACAGGTTTGTGTTTCTTCTCCTTCCAATAATGTGAACCTGTAATGCAGAACGCATCTGACTGCATTCGTTTCCATTTCATAAGGGGAGTTTTTACTTTACAGGACTATTTTTAGAGGGTCTCAGATTTCACACCGACGTCTGCTGGGGGCAGCATGGAAAGCAGTCGCCGATCTCTTCCTTAAGAATCTGTGTACTAACTCATTTATTACATATAATTCATTATATTTAGCCCAACATCACAAGTTACACATTTGCCTCGGATAGCTTTACAGTCGTTACACATACATCCCTGGACCTCACATCGGATCAGGAGAAACTCACAAGAAATAGAAGAAAAGAAAACTTTCACTGGGAAAAAAGGGAAGGAACCTTCAGGAGAGCAACAGAAGAGGATCCCTCTCCAGGATGACAGATGAATAGATGACGTGAACAGAAGGAAGCATTACAGAGTTATAACACATTCAATGAATACGACAGAGCGTATGAATATTTGGTGGTAGGCATGGACCACGATCCAGACCTCCGTGAGCCATCAGGCAGATGGAGGTAGAGAGGGTTTAATTAATCAACATGTGTTGTGGGTGTGTTTGTTCCTTGCAGCACGGTATCTCAGATCTCCAACTTTAGTTTGTCTAAAGAAAGAAAACTAACACAGAAGTGAATCTTTGGATGATTTATTTATTATACCAATGTAACATCAACCATAATGGCATAGATTCAGAAGTAAAATAGACTTGAGGTTGAGTAACAAAGTTCACTCAAAGCGTCTCCAAAATCATGCACCATAGTGTATGTGTGACAGCAAAACAGGCTGATCACACGTTAATGTTAGAACAGAAAGTCTGTCGATGCTTGAATTCATTAAACATATGAATCAAGTGCAATTCAGAATAAAATGTGTCATGAAGTGTAAATCCACATACTCCAGGTATGATGATACATCATCTGTAAGGCTCAAACTAAGTGACACTAACTCAACGGTTTGACATATTGATGTAAATCAAAAACGTAGCAGTAGAGCGACTTAAAGGGACCTGGAAAAAAATCCCTTGCAGTGCTTTGACGACAACATTTAAAATGAACAAATACTTCAACACAGCTAAATCTTTGGACAATAATCTTAAGAGATTAAATGTACCTCCATGTCCATTAAAAAAAAAAGTTTCCTCCAAAATCTGAGAACTGCACAGGAGAAACTCTGTAAACCTCCGTATTAAAAGACAAAGTCGCTTCTTTGCCAACAAAGTGGAGAATGGCTCAACCTGCATTGTCATCGTAGTACCGCGCCCCTTTTTAAAAGCATGAACGGCTTATTCAGTTGAACCTTTCTGGGCCTGGACGCGCAGAACCTCCTCCCCTGCGGTCCTCTGAGCGGCCGGCTGCCGGCTCCCTTCGTCGGGGAGGCGTTTGGGTCTCCAGCGAGACGTCCCAGAAGTCATATGGAATGGATAACTTCAACAAGCGTTGCAAAGAAAGAAGTGCGTCATTCTGTTTGCTCTGATATAAGTTAGTATTTTTATTACAGGGCTTTCAATAAATCTGAAAATTAAGACGTGTGGTCATCAGATGTATTGTTTCTCCTCGGTTACGTTTCAAACACACCTGACGATATCTAAACCTGAGCCAACCCGCCCTCAGGCCTCGAGCCAGGCGAGTAGACACAGACTGTTAAAGGGGCAACGCGCTTCGTAAAGTGAGGCGAGGTGGAGCTACCTGCAGGTGTACAAATCACAAGATGACCACATAAACTCAAGTAGTCATCTTCTAAACGTTGGAGTCTCCCTCCTGCACGGAGGGAATCAGCTGGACCGGACGTCTCTTTCTCCGCACAGCTGGATCCGGTTGGCCCGCCGCCGCGGTAGGCGCAGGAGGGACGGGACGCCTCTTCTTGACGGAGGTGGCGCTGCCAGCACGTTCGCTGAGGATGCCCTGAGCCACGCTCTCCATCTCATCCACAGTCGTGTGCATGGCGCCGGCCATCTCCTCCTTAGTCACCGAGACGAAGCCGGGGTCTCTGGCCAGGGAGGCCAGGCCGCCCTCCACGAGAGCCTGGGGAAGAGAGCGCATGCTTACATACGGTCACATGCTCTTGTTATTGCTGGTAACAATCATAAACCCAGGGGTAAGTTATGTTGTACAATTTCAGATCATTTTGAATCATCTTCATAATGATTTGATATGTTATTGATCTCTGAAGATGAAGGGAATTTACAGCCAGATTTCCAATATATTTTGATAACTCTTACCTTTAATCTATAGCTTTTAACAAATATTTCCATTCACTTGACTGACGTGATCAACCATAAAACTGAACTTGACTTTTATTTGGTTTGTAAGTAAAAATAAAAAGTTTTAGTTTTTCATGGCAATATACAATTCAATTAAATGTAACATTTCATACAAAAGTTGTGTAATCTCCAGTGAGTTCCTTAACAAACTAGAACAGTTTCCTTTATGAGGAGAGAAACATGAAGAGGAGTAATGTTCACGACTCCCTCTCCAGAGGCAGAGCTCTCTCTTCACTCACCTCCTGGACCAGCTGGTCCGCTGCAGTACGCTGACCGTCACCATAGTTTGGGTCATACGGGAACTGCAAAGGAAAGATATGCATCCATGTGTTGTCTCTACACGCTCGCTGTTCATCATCATTCACACCGGAGGAGTCGTCCTGAGATAAAACATTACCTGCGTTTTGTCTGTTTTCACCATGAAGTTCCAGGAGTGAACTAACAAGGGAAAATAAAAAAGAGCAGAGAAATCTGAACATATATATATATATATATATATTTTTTTTAAATGTTGTATTTATTTATTCATTAATTTTTTCCTGATCTGGAATTGGCTATGGGTAATAACAACAACAACAATGTAATATGTATTCTTTGTATTAAGAAGATCACATGTTTAAAATATTTCTCCAAATTCTTTGAGCAAAAAGTGATACGGGGCTCAGTCGACATTTAGAAAGCGTCAACACTTCCTCGCCCTTCATAGTCGCTCATCTGTGAAACATTTTGAATTACCTGGCTCCGAATCGTCACTATGGTTGTAAAAGTCTTCGGGACTTCCTTCTCGATCAAACGAATACCTGAAAGACAACTCGGACTGTGACACGTCGGCCATGTTAACGCCGTCCTCCAGCCTGCGTGTTTCTGACACTCACTCTGCGAAGGCGTTGTTGTTAGTGTTGCTTCTTGGTTCGTTTGTGGGGAAGAATTCGGTGGTGGGCGCCATGGCGGCAGAGTTGGGTGGAGACTCCGGCTGACTCTCGGAGAACTTGAGGGGCCGCTGGTTGGTCATCTGCTGGGCCTGAGCGCTGACGGGCTCCGAGGAGAAGGAGTCCACCTGGTTACCAAACAGGTCGTGTGTACGCTGCAAATACAAGACAAGCACACGTGTGGAATATACAGGGATAATCAAATCGACCAGTCACTCCAAATACACAGTATTCTGAAAGTAAAACTGTGGCAGGCAGTGTTCCTCACATGGTAGATGCCTTCCTCTCCAGCCTCCTCCATAGCTTTGTCCATCTCCTCCTCGTTCAGCAGGTCTCCAGAAATGGCCCGGTGCATCTCCTGGGCAACCTCGTCGTCTGCACTCCTCAGGCCCGCCTAGACAAACATGGAGGATGGCAGCGTGGTAACAATGAGAGGAGGAACATTAAGTTGAGTATTGGTGAGAGGAAAGCAGGCGTAACAGTGTAACTGCAGTAACATTTAGTACATTTTAAAACCTGATTGCCCCTTCAAGCATGGTTATGAGTGCAGATTGTAAAGCCCTCTAAAGCAAATGTGTGCTATACCAAATATATTAAATTAAATTAAACACATATGGCGTTAGAAATTCAATATACATAACAATTTGCATACATTTATTTAAAAACAAGTAATCTCCTGTCTGACAATATTTACATGACAATAATGGCGGGACCATAATGATCGCTCACCTGGATCTCTGGGCCTGAGGCGCTCTTCTTCGAGGGCCGGTAGCCATAGTATTCCTCCTGGCGCTTCAAGAACTTGCGGAAATGTTCCTGAATCAGGAAGGTGGAGTAGAACTTCCCCACGGTCACCTCGTCCTCTGTGATCACAGACGTCACAGAGCTGTCAGTATGTTCAATTGTGGATTCATTTTTCACTGTGAAATTGCAGTATTTGTCACGAATTCCCCACCTTCTTAGTTAAATTCATCCTCCTTACACGTTTAATTAACTCTCCTGTCGTTCCAGATCCTGTCATCCTCACCTGATTGTCCCCATTGGCCCATCCCCTCGTTAGTCCCTCACTATTTAGCTCCCTCACTTCCACTTGTCCTCTGCCAGATTGTCTTGTGTTTCACCGCCAAACTTTCCAGCGTTTTCCTAGTCCTAGTCCTGATCTGCCTGTTACGACCCTGTTTGCCGACTTGAGATTTTTGCCTTCCCCTTTTCAGATTTGTCGCCCTGTCTGACGGACCACCTGGTTTTGACCCTGCCTGAATTATACAGTAAACTGCCTGCTCCTAAAATCCTGTGTTTGTCGTGCTTTTGGGTTTGAGTATCTGTAACCATTACAGTATTTGTATTTATCTTGAAGGACTCACCTCCAATAGGCGGGATGACCTGGTCCAACAGTTTCATGCTGGTGCGTTTCCAGATGGATTTAATAATGGCTCTCAGCTCCTCGTTGGCTTGCTCAAAGTTACCTGTTCAGACGGATCCAGAACGCATTCCAGAATCAGAATCAGAAACATTCATTTGCTACGTGTTCGCGCATAAATAATTTGACTTGGCGGCTGGTGTGTACACATTAGACCGACAAACAAAACAACAATAATCAAAAACAATCAACAGTCAACACATAGGGTAAAATAAATCAAATCAATCTGTTCATGAGGGTCAGTGGGGGTCAGATTATTGTACACCAAGGTGCGGTAACACGTGAACCGTGTGGGCGCTGCGTACCTTCTGTTTTGATCTTGAGGGCCGTCCTGACGAGAGCAAACAGGGTGGCGTTGAAGGTGACGGTGCCGTCACTGTTGAGAGGCATGTTCATGCCGGACAGGCGCTGTGGATAGGAACACGCTTTTTGAAACTGCTAGTCTACCCAGACAACCTTTTTAAAAGAGCTTCTATCACGCTTTATCATTCATACTTTACATTCATTATTTCTATTCCTGTTATTGTATCTAAGCATGTGGCTGTCCTTTTATTTTTCTTTCTCAAACTTATAAAATCTACGTCTAAACCGAATCAGTGTAGTACATCATTCACATGTCAGGTTGTCATACAACATTTCATGTTCACACATGTAAAGGATCTAAATCCAAACCGAAATAATCTAACCTAATCATTTCTAAAATATTCATAATTATATTGTAAGACCTGGACGCTATTAATAGTTTTCATATGAATATTCAATACGCTAGGTGTGTCTCTTTGTGCTATTATAGTACAATGTGCATCGACATGGAGTTGGTTGTATTGCTATCGTCTTCCTGTCTGTACCTTGCACGCAGCTCGGTGAGGACAGAACTTGCCGAAGCCGAGTGGCGGCTGCAGGCTGCGCAGCAGCGTCACCACGTCCAGATGCTGGATTCTCCCCCTGTTGAATAATCATCTTCAGGGTCTCTGGTCTATTTATTGTGCTGACTGAGCATAAATAAATCAAGTTTCAGTGTTTAGGCTCACTTGGCTTCAGGGTCATATTCAGCCCAGGTCTTCTTGAACTCATCCAGATGGTGTGGACCAAGAAGAGACCAATCCCGGGTGAGGTAGTCAAAGTTGTCCATGATGACGGCTACGAACAGGTTGAGGATCTGAGGTAGGAAAGGAAGAAGACACGTATTCACACACTTTGAAACTGTCTGGGAAAAGAATTTTTGAATTATTATGATACATTGATAGTTGGCATCCAACAACAGATACTAATGAAGCTTAAAGATAAATGTTGCTGCTCACCAGGAAGGCGCAGAGACAGTAGAAGCTGAGGAAGTAGAAGACCGCGAAGTTGGACCCGCAGGTGAACTCTTCACCTGGCAGGAAGTCAGACATGGCGTCGCACTTCTTCCCATACATCGAGGCCATCATGACCTCCTGCCAAGCCTCTCCAGTAGCACACCTGGGTATTTAAACCAAGGTGAGATTCTGGCTCCGTTTGGGACCCGGCAGCCAAAGGGTTCTCGACCCATGAGGCTCGCGTGAAGACTCACCGGAATAACATTAGAACCGCCTGAGGGAATGTCTGGAAGTTGTTGTTGCGGTTGACCTGCGTGCCGTCCACTAAGGCTACCTTTCCAAAGATCTGAAGGGTTGTTCGGCCAGCCGGAAATGTACGAGGAATACAGAAACTTGTCTTAGTGGCAATTCTTCTAAAACATATTGTCAGAGGTTTGCATGACCAAATAAAAGTATGCTTTGAGTACCTGCATCCCAACGACAGCGTAGATAAAGAAGAGCATGATGATGAGCAACGCTACATGAGGAAGAGCCTGTAGACACAAACACAAACAGGAGGTCATTCATTGTTATTTCTACTTTTAACATGTTTTTATTAACCCAAGCGTGACAGACCTGGAAGGACTTAATGAAGGTCCACAGCAGGTTACGGATGCCCTCCGACCGGTTCAACAGCTTGACCAGACGCATCACGCGGAAGAGTCGGAAGAACGTGATGGAGACCGACGCATTTTCAGACGCCTACAGACACAAAGACCGGAAGATTTGAGGAAAAGGAAACTTGAAAAGATTTAAAAGAAATGTATGTTAATTTGATGCTTACCGCAATCGCTTGCAGAGGATTTGTATCCTGCACACAAGAGGAAATACTGTAGTCACATGTGTTGTGTTTGATAGAAGTTGTGTTATCATTAATAAGACGTACATAGCAGACGTATCACTGACCTGTTAAACATGTATAAGTTATGATCTACGATTACACATCAGGGTTATTATTATAGCAATGTTTCCACCTTTGATGAGTTACAACGCCTCCAGGTCTTAGTTGCTGAAGACCAGAAGAACAACAGCAATTTCTATCTCATGCAAAATAAACTCTATCCAAACTTTATGGTCAAAATATTAAAGCTGAACAAATCCTAGGAAGCATCCCAAAAAAGTTTATGAAGTGGATACTCCATTTTTTTTTTTAAAGTCTGAATTAAAGTTAAAGCAATTGCACATGAAGATTAGAAGAAACACTCCTGTGGGTGGGGAAGATGCGGCAAGCTCACTTGCAGTAGCACATCTGTCAGCACGGGAAAGTTTCCATAACTCTAATATACTGAGAAATACACACAGCTTTCCCTGGTACAGTCAAACCAGACATCACAACTTGCTCTTCTGATATAGTCAACGTTGAGCCCTTATGGTATTTGAGTCATACCGGAACACAACGTATGAAATATCTTACGCTGCACTGAAAGATTAGCGTAACAGTGGACCAGAAGTTTGAGCCGCACGGGGTCCAGTGGTACTTTGGTTTAGTAGAGAAGGCGTGAGGTGCTCACACAGCAAGGCGCATGCAGCAGTGCAGTGCAGTGAAGATCAGATATTTACAGCACAGCCATGGAGACAGTACAGTCCTCCACTGGCAGCCAGGGCGCTCTGTGGAGGATAGATAGATGAGGAGGGAGGTGCGCGAGAATTGAGAGGGAAAATAAGCAAAAGAAGAAGAGAAAGGGGGGAGAGCAGATAAAGAGGAAACAGGAGAGGATGTGAAACTAGACGAAGAAAACATAAATTACAACAAGCTTGTGTTTGTGGATGGAAAAGGTGACGACAATGCAGTGCAACAATGGAGAGAAACAGTGACTGGAAATACAAAATCACTGTGTGTAGCATAACCGCATGACATAACACTTTAAAGTGCTCAGACAACTCACAAACGTCAAATCACATACATTATTGTCATGGATAATTGTGGGAATAATGGAGAGTTTGGTGGTTTTGGTAATGGAGATGTCGATGCTTCAGAGGTCGCACAAGGCACTGAGGAGGGTGGAAGTGGCCGAGATGGCCAACGACAGTACTGACCCCGTTCTGTGAGCTACTTGTCGGGCCATGTTTAAATGCTTCTGCGTCAGAGCATTGAATAAATACATCCAGTCGATTCAAACCAAATCAAACTATTGACTGGGAATGTCTATAAAGACAAACCAGGGACTTTCATAAGCAACACCTGCAATGTGAATATTACATCTGTGGAATTCATTGGAATAAAAAAGACGTATAAAAGTTCCATCGTACTCACGTCGACTTCGCTGAGGATGACGTCAACGACACTACCGATGACGATGACGAAGTCAAACACATTCCAGGGGTCTCCGAAGTAGCCCTGCACAGACGGACACGGCATTGCTGACACAGCAGGACAGTGGAGTGTGTGGATCGTTGTCGGTTGTTTGAGCGTGAGGCTGTTACCCTCGCTTTGAAGGCCATGAGCTTGAGGATCATCTCCACAGTGAAGAGCACGGTGAAGATCACGTTCAGAGTGTCTGACAGCTTGGTCACATGGTCGGACTGGTTACAGTGCTGCGCAGAGTGGAAAGATTCATCTCAAAAAGTAGTATTCATATAATGTAGATTTACAACGAAATTTAGCTTTATTGAAGGTACCTATGCATAGCTTGAAGGAAATGAAAACAATATATCGGCTTAAAGCCCATCTGTTTTTTCTCTAATCAATCATATATAAGAATTTTAAAAATACATGTTCTTTTGTTATTTCTCGTGTCAGAGGCCGACGATCCCTAATTATTGTGCTGCTGGTTGAGTGTGTGGTTTCTACCGTCAACACATCCAGCATTTTAACACATGCTGAACATCTTTTTGGGGAGTACCATGTCGTCATAAACAAAATAGATGATGGGAAAATCTAGATCAAATGAGATCCAAATGTTTTTTTATTATTTAATTAGGTCCATAATTAAAATGTAAAAACTGGGATCTCTTGTCCCCCTTTATCTTAGTTACTTAAAAAAATGTGTTCTGAAAGAGCAAAGTAAGGTTTTGTAAATGAATGTAAATACTTTGTAGGGCACCCTGAATGAATGTGCTGCTAATCCCCCCAATAGGTCTGTGACTTTGCTGGAAATCCATATATATGCTCCGTATTTCGAATAGTTACAAAATGCTTGTAGGTTGCAAAATAATCTTAAAGTACATACCTGCATCCCCAGACACAAGGTGTTGAGCATAATTAGGAAGAACATGAGGTATTCAAAGTAGCAGGAAGTGACAATGTACCAGACTTTGTACTGGTATGGGTTTTTGGGGATGTAGCACCTCAGGGGTCGAGCCTTCAGGGCGTACTGCACACATTGGCGCTGAAAGGGAGGCGGAAGGTGTCTTATAAGAAAAACATTCAACACTTGAGCAACATTTTTCAGATTTGACTGGCAATGATTGGCGTCTTAGAGAACCTGGTTTTTGTCCAGCTCGCAGTCTTTGTACTCCTGTTCACCCTGTTTCTGGAAAGTGACGATGACGAAGCCCACAAAGATGTTCATCATGAAGAAGGCAATGAGGATGATGTAGATGATGAAGAAGATGGACACATCTACGCGATTGTTGAAAACAGGACCCTTGTCTTCTTGGTCTGAATCAATGGCTCTGTATAACAGTCTGGAGACAGATGGAGTGATGAGGCAACATTTCAAGACAAAGATCAAAGACCAGACATATCAGAAGGATAATTTGTAGAGATGAAATGGATCATTTAGTTGAACAAGTATAATATTGCCTTTATTACCATCCCTGGCTCCAGGAAATGGAATAACTTCCAACTCAATACCCACATAATAAGATATTCAGTCCTCTTACTAAATCAAACAGGAAAAGAAATGAAATGAATCAAATGAATATGTGCTGTGCTTACTTTGGCCAGCCCTCGAATGTGGAAATAGTGAAGAGCGCCAGCATGCCACTGAGCACACTGTCGAAGTTGAAGTCATTGTTGACCCATTCTCTCTTTGCCAACACTGTATCTTGAAGGGAATCCTCCATGTGCTTCACGAAGACTCCCCTGAGAGCAGACACAGAAATTGGTGACTCTAAAATAGCAATACAGTTTAAAAAGATGAAATCTACAATGTGTGAAAGAGTTTGGCCTTACTGGCATTCCTCCCCTGTCATTTTTGACGAGTCTGTGCAGCTGTAGAATTTACCCTAGGAGGGAAAGGATTAGGGACACATTTAATACCTAAGCAGCCTGGCATCTATAGTCATCGTAGAATAATCTGGAGGACATTAACAGTACCATGTGACATTCAGTGTCAACATCATCTTTTTAAATATTACCTTGAAGAGCTGCACTCCGATACAGGCAAACATGAAATTAAGCAGCATGGTGACCAGGACGATGTTGCCGATGGTTTTGATGGCCACAAACACACATTGGACCACATGCTGTCATAAAAGACAAACAATGACCGATTAATACCATTCGAGATCTTGTACTTTATTTGTGTTCCCGTATTATGACTCAACAAACAACATCAATAGATATTGTACTTTTGAGGCTCTTTTAATACTTATAATTACTAGCACGTTTTCAGAATAATATTTAACATAAAACATTTGATTAGCTTATAAAATGCAAGGCACTGTACAGATACCAGTGGTTCCAACCGTATTTGCTGGTGTCTTGAATGTCCCTCTGTCATGTGCCAGATGCAAGCACAACAGGTACTATTACTTTTAAAGCTTTAACTAAAGTATTATTTTGAATGCCTAACTTTAACTTGTGATTGAATATTTTATAATATTGATGTATTGCTGTATTGTATTATTAAGTAACGGATTTCCCTAGGGGGAATTGCTGTATTCCTGCATGTGTTGTACCTTTAACCCTTTGGCTCTATTGATGGCCCTGAGAGGCCTCAGCACCCTCAGCACCCTGAGAATCTTCACCACAGAGATGGCACTGGACCTACACACGGCACGTCACCAAAAGAAATCTTGACATGTGCATGTGGCACGCATTTATCAAATAGGGCAATCTCAACATGTGTACTCACTCCATCCCCATAGAAAGCAGAGAGACTGAAACCACAATCAGATCCAGGATGTTGAAGGAGTTGCGACAGAAGGAGCCCTCGTGCATGAATGCTCCGTAAACTGTCATCTGTCATTCAGAAACACGATGCATGGAGAACACCCAGGATGGGGAAACAAAAAGATTCAAGTCAGAAGAACACGTGTTGCATTGCATGTCAAAGAGAACTGTGAAAAGCCGTTGATTGATCAATCGGCCAATTGATTGAACATTAATCTGATGCCTTTTAATTGACAGATTAATCAATAATAAAAGTTATTTATATTTGCTGTGCTAACTTTGTTTATTTACAGCAGTAGGCTACTGACAGTTCGCTGACTTTGGTGTGTCTAACTCAGTAGGGCGATACATACTAGAATTATTAATAGGTAGGTTCCCAGTGATTCTTGTGAAACATGGAAGGCCTTCAGAGAAACACGCCTCATCCTGATCCAACATTAAACTCATTATTATGACGGAAGATTCTAGCGACCTGAAATACATAGAATACGGTTTCAGAGGCTTTTGCCTTTGCCAAGTATAACAGAAATATTTTGTGTATTCTGTAATGTCCAGGACAACATGCACAGAATATCAGAACATTATGTTCATCAGCTGCAGAACAAACATATATCTGTTATCTGGATTGTTGACATCCCAAATAGAGCAGAACATAAAAGACTCAGCACATTACCTTTAGGACAATCTCAATGGTGAACACAGATGTGAAGACTATGTCAGCAGAGGCCAATATCTGAAGATAACAAGGCACAAAGCTTTACTGTCAAACGTCGTCCTTCTTTCAAACGATGATGCTGTAAGTGTAGCGGTCGACCTGGTTGTTACCTTATTTCTGTAGGACTTGGGATCGATGGGGTCCTCAGCTGCCAGGGAGATGGAGGAGAGCAGGATGAACAAAAGGATTAAATTGGTGAAGACGGAGGCGTTGATGATCTTGTAGCACAGTTTACGGATCCTGGATTACAACACACATGTGAAGACATAGGCATCAGTGAGTTCAATAGATTCATTGTTGGGTTTTCATGATATAGTCATGAGAAAACAGACACATAAACACTGTTATTCTCAGGGTGGCATGTTTGGTTTCTACTTGTTTTGTGGGCCAAAAATGAAAAAGGAGCTGGCTTGAGGCAACGGAACGGCTTCTTCCTTCAGCTGCAGGTCGGCCATTGGTCGAGGCCGAGGACTCATGGGGATGTCAGGCTCTACCTCCTCGTCATCACCTGGAATAAAATACAATGAAATGACGACAGTGTAATGACAAATCAACTTTAACACTGGTTGGTAGTAGTTGAGTTGCAGCATTAAAGAAGAGAAAACAAAGAGAATCCAGCCAACTAAACTAATATTGTTGAAATAAGGGAAATCTCTCAATATTTAATCATGTTATAGACCTTATATGGTCTGCAGAGTAGTGCGTAAAGAGCCTAACTTTAGACTCTGCTATAAATTTGACTGAGTCTAATAATAATAATAATGACTATACTTATGCTGTAACTTAGCCAAGAAAGCAGCACTGGTAAACAGCCAGTGTAATGAATACCAATTTGTGCGATCAGTGTCTGCCTCCTGCCACAACTACATCGCTGAGAAATGTGAGAGGATGAAGAGTTTGAGTCCAGGTTTAGAAATGTGTTACCTGGAAAGTCGTCGGGTGGGAAAGGATCTTTCACCTCATTGACATTGGACTCAAACTCGTCAATTTTGAGCTGAAAAAACAAACATACATGTATGATAGCAACTTATGCTCCTGATTAATATCTAATTGCAGATAGTAAATATGTAATATGATACCAGAAATCCCACTAACCTTGGCTGTTGTGGGCATAACCTCCATCTTGGCTCTCTGCTCTGCCAGTTTCTTAGCCATCCTTTCTCTTTCCTCGTCAGTCTTCTCGGGCATTTTGGACCTTGGGGGTAGAAACAAGAGGGGACATAGTAAAGTCTAGCTATGAGAAGACAGAGCAAATCATCACACTTATTTATTAGTTATCTCACCTTCTTAACTTTCTTTTCAAATTCTCCTCCGCCTTTTCTTTCTGAGCTGAAGTCAAACTCTCAGCTTCGGCCAAGTTGTCGACGGCAATAGCCAAGAAGACATTGAGGAGGATGTCTGATTGCACTAAGCTCAGGAGAACAAACACCTGGTTTTCTTTTCTTTAGCCGTACTAGTGGCATTGCTCTAGATGGGAATGTTGGAAATGGTCGGATGTCAGTTGGCCGACCGCTTTGGTCCAGATTGAAATATGCTAACACAAAATCCAAACCATCTGGTGGGTTGGTTCAGAAACCGGGGTTATTGATATACAATTTAGCACGGATATTTCCGAGTCCCAGATAATGCATCCAAATGTGGTGGTCCCCTAATTTCTCCTCTAGCACTACCATGAGATTGACTTGAGATTTTAAGTTAAATATCTCGATAACTATTGCATTGATCGGCATGAAATCTTGTTTACACCTTCACGTCCCTTCAGGATGAATCATAATAACTTGGGTGTTCCTCTGTCCTTTCATCTAGAACCATCATCAGGTCAAAAATCAGCTGTCGCATGTAGCATGCCCGTAGCCTCATTTAATCCTAAATTACACTGTGTGTATATGTGAAGGATACAGTTTCCAATGACAAAGAGGATGATGAAGTAGATAGCGACCATGATGCCAGGAAAGGCAGGCCCTCCATAGGCCATAATGCCATTGTTCATGATGCTGGTCCAGTCCTCTCCCGTTAGGATCTGAGAGATATCCATGCAGTGAAACACAGTGATTCATTATCGTCAGGGATAAAAGGATGATGTAGAAGCTTTTTCTGTTAATGAAATCAATGATACACCATATAACATTCAAATCAGGCAGGAAAGGTGGAACAGAGTCATAGCTGACATTGCTGAGAGCTTTAAGCAGAGCGTCTATGAATCTGTGTCTCGCCTCACCTGGAAAACACTGATGAGGGCCTGAGGGAAGTTGTCAAAGTTACTGCGTCTGGGTCTCTGGTTGGTAAAGTTGAATTTCCCTCCAAACACTTGCATTCCCAGGAGTGAGAAAATGACGATGAAGAGGAAGAGAAGAAGGAGCAGGCAGGCAATGGAGCGTACAGAGTTGAGGAGAGAAGCCACAAGATTACTCAAAGAGGTCCAGTACCTGCAAAACAGTGAGAAGAAGAGAGGCGCTCAGTGACCGTGACTCCCACTTAATGCAACATGATCCTTCGAGGGGACACGCCTTACTTTGTGACTTTAAAGATCCTCAGCAGTCGGATACACCGGAGTACAGAGAAACCCAAGGGAGCCACGGCTCCTGCAGAGAACATAAGCATCTCCAGGATACCGCAGAGCACCACGAAGAAGTCAAAGCGGTTGAATAGGGACATGAAATATCCTCGTGGACCCAGAGCATACATCTTCACAAACATCTCGACCACAAACAGCACCAGCAGCATACGACTGGCCACATCTGAGGAGATGAAAGAAGAGAGAGACGAATGAACGGAGCTGCACTCAAAAAAACGATTCAAGCCCTTCTTAGAGGTAACTCAATTTTAGAGGTAACTCAATATTATTTAAAACATTGAAATAAATCAATTACAAAACGAAGATATTTATATTTCATGGGTGTAACACAAAATGTAGGAATACTTTCATTTATTAGATTTATTTAGATTGCAATCACAAAAAACGATTCAAGTCTTCTTAGAGGTGACTCAATTAAATATTGTTTGATACATTGAAATAAATCAATTACAAAATGAAGATATTTGTATTTAATTGGTGTAACATAAAATATAGGAATTCTTTCATTTATTAGATTTATTTAGGTTAGATGGTGTGCATATCAACTTAAAATGAATGTGTTTAATTGGGGACTACCCTTAGCGCATGGGCCAGCTGAAAATCGGTTGTTTTCACAAGGTGAACATGCTTTTAGGGCTGGTGTAGTGGGTCGCACTGTTGCCTCACATCAAGAGGGTTGTGGGTTCAATTCCCGGTCGGGGCGGTCCTATTGTGTGGAGTTTGTTCTCAGTGTGGGTTCTCCAGGTTCCTCTCAGTCCAAAGACTTGCGGTCAGGTTAATGCATCTCTATATTGCCCATAGGTGGGAGAGTGAATGGTCGTATGTCTCTGTGACCCCTGGATGGACTGGTGGCCTGTCCAGGTGCCCCCCCCCTCCCCCCCAATGACAGCTGGCGTCGGCTCCAAAGACCCCAATGAGGATAAGCGGTACTGAATAGAATATTTAATTTCCAATTTATATTTTGAGTTGGACAAACACAAATTAATTTCATTGAATGAATATTGTTATTTTACTTTAGATGAGTTTGATACAAATGAGTTGGACAAACTCAAATTAATTCAATTTAATGAATATCGTTATTTTATTTTAGATGTGTTTGATAAAAATTAGTTGGACTAACTCAATTACATTGTATTGCACTGATGTGCTAAATTTGAGTTGGAGTTGCATATAATTATTGGATGGAAAACCTGCCAACACTTTAATTGAGTTCATCCAATGAGCCATTTCTTTGAGTGTGTGGGCGACATCATTTGTATTTTAAAAGAATCGTAAAAATGTTATTCAACTCTGGGACAAGTGGGTGAGACATGCAAATCCAAAACGGTCAGATGCTGTGGAGATAATAAATGAATGACCCTGCAACGCTGCTCTAGTTTAGGAAACCTCCCCGACATATATCCCTCTCCCTCCCTAGTTTCCCCCTTATCCGATGTTCTGTTTGTATGTACACTCTCCCAAAAACGTTCTATGTTATTTAATTTGAAAGACAGGATGATATATATTGATTACTACACCTGTGCTGATGTATACTTGGTAAATTAAGATACTGTCCAAAAACGAAAACGAAAAAAATATTTAGGAAAATAAATCAAAATAATCGTAATCATTATATAGTCTATTCACCAACCTTGTACGGCCGTGAGCCACTGAGGCTGGTGGTGGTACTCTGTTGCTATAGTTAGGGTGTTGAGGAGGACGAGAAACATCACGAGCCAGTAGAAGCCCTTGGTTTTCACGTACACCAGACACTTGATCCGGAAGAAGCGGTTCCAGCGACGGGCCAGGCGACTAAACACAAGCATAACCTTAGCTTACTGATGAGTCGCATGAATATTGCATGTAAATATTGATTAATTTAACTGCAGACTCACTAGTAGTAGACAATTCGGCTCTTGCCATCCAGGTCATACAGGCTGTCTGCGTCAGAGTCGCCCGTCAAAGGCAGGAGTCCTAACACAAGAGGAACAGTTGTGATCCAGTATCTCTACAAGGGGCCTGAGGGGCCTGAGGGGGATTGTAGTGCTGACCTTTGCCCTCTCGGTCAGCATCCAGGACTTCAGCGTAAGTGATCCACTCCATGTAGCCGTGCACGTCTTCATCCAGTTGCTGACGCTCTCGTAACTTCTGGAACTCTCCGCGTGACCGGGCCTTCTCTCGCTCTTTGGTAAATTCTCTGAGTGGAAAGTCAAGGAAAGGTAAAAAAAAAAATCACATGCGGTTATTGCTTTCTTGTTCACGGGAAGGAGCAAGAGTCACACATGAGAAGATCACAATCGTCTTACCCACTGAGCACGCCCAGAACCAAGTTAAGCACAAAGAAGGACCCCAGCAGAATGAGAGGAACAAAGTAGATCCAGGGCCATTCATTTCCCATGGCATCGTTAATCTGAAACACAACAAACAATGCATTCTGTCCGGTATACTTTACACAATATATACCTGAATTGTAAACATATATGACGGTGTTGGTGGCACCAGCAAAAACACGTAAACAATCAAACAATCTCGTAGATGTTCGTCACTGACCCAGTAGAGAACCTTGGTCCAGCCCTCCATGGTGATACATTGGTAGACTGTAAGCATGGCGAAGCCGATGTTATCGAAGTGGGTGATGCCATTGTTGGGACCCTCCCAGCCTGGCCGACACTCAGAGCCGTTGATCATGCAGCGGCGTCCATTACCAGCCTGAGCACAGGGTGACGGAGGCTCGCCCTCCGCTATGGAATAGATGTCTGAGGGCCAGAGAGGGGCAATACATACATTTAAATTATAGCTGGTATTATAGTATCAGGTATGACTACAAATTACAAGATATATAAAAGTCCAAATGAAGCAATGTCATAGTCATACTTGTGCCAGTGTAATAGCATGTTTTATGCATTTTGCACTTGAATAGCTCCAGTCCCATGATGGCATAGATGGTGACCAGTAGGAAGACCAGGAGGGCAATGTGCAGCAGAGGCAGCATGGCCTTCATGATGGAGTTCATCACCACCTGCAAGCCTGAATGGGACCAGTAAAACCATTACGACAGAACACTACCTCGGCAGCGTTACCACCACGCTGTCTTCACACAAACAGTCTGTCCACATTCATCACAGTGTTATGTGGACACGAGGCCTTTCCGCAGTGTTTTTAGATTACAGAGGAGGATCTTACTGGGGACTCCGGAGACGAGGCGTAAGGGCCGCAGCACTCTGAAGGCTCTCAGCGCCTTCATGTCGAACCCCCCGCCCTTCTCCATCGGCACGCCTGCTATCATATTGATGGTATCCAAGGCAAAGGTGAAGAGACTGCAGGAAATATTACACACCCATCACACCCATTAGTGTCCACCCCTACAGTCAATACAAAACAACTATTCAGCAGATAATCTAGTTATGATCGTACTATAACATAGACAATGTCTGTGGCAGTTCCATAGATGTGGTTGAGAGGGATCCACATGCAGCTCGGAGCTCATCTTACCCCATGACGACGATGACAAAGTCCAATATGTTCCAACAGTTACGTAAATAGGCGCCTTCATGGAACACGAGCCCATACGCCACGATCTTCAGAAAGCACTCCAACGTGAACACGATCAGGAAGATGTACTCCAGACTCTCCTGCGTGGAGACAAACACATGCACGGAAATTAAGTGTTGTAACCTCATGGGTTAAATTCTCAAGTAAAGTAACGAGGATTGGAGAAGACGACAGCGCTGTTATGTAAGCACTCGCTACGGGGAACGGCAGGAGATGTTGCTGGTAATAGATGAACTCATTAGCTTTAGTAGCCTCGTGGCTAAATGTGATGCAGATTAAACACGAGGGGTGGAACAAGCTTTGTCTGACAGATTAAGACAAAATAAACTGTTGATAGATAAAGTTGAAGGTTGAAGGTGTAAACAGATGAATATCATGTTTATTGAATAAAATCATCCGTTTTGCGTGTATCTGTGTATTTAGCATCAGTGTTGATGCTTTCAGAGACAAGAGGCAGACACAGGGATGAGTGTGGCAAGTAAATGAAGAAGAGGGAAAACACACAAGAAGAACTTAATGTAACTTCAGGGTGGCAAATTTTTTCTACCCAAACATCACACCTATTTGCTTACACTTGTTGTCATTAGAGCCAAACTACTTCTTGTGCTATTCATTGCTGACGTAAATACAAATGTTGTAGGAGAAGAAGCTGAAATGGGAGAACCGTACATGAGCGCTCACAAGGAATCCAGCCACGACTTCACAACCTATCAAAGTTCAGTTGAAGTACAGTGTAATTTAAATGTCTGTTTCCCTTTGATCCTTTTACACTAATCAGGTCAATACGTTTTGGCTGACCCGTCCGACAGCAGTCCCCAAGCCCTCATCAATCAGAAAGCCCAAGGCCATCCTCGCAGACATTAACAATATAACATGTATGGACTAACTAAGAAATGGAGAGGAGCACCAAGCAGAGCTGCGCTTCTACATTGTGGTTTATCAATGTTACAAGCCATCGTATTTAGTAGAGGAGTGTACAGTAAATGTGGTTACACGAAGCACCATGTGTGGACTCTCCTGTATCGACCTGCGTCACGGAGGACTTCTCACAGAGACAGGGGGACCGGCTCTTCTTACACCGCTCACCTCTGAGGAATGGCTCAGTAAGAAGTAAGGGGGATTTGGTAGAAGACTGGCGAATGGGCCAAAGCAAAGATATTACTATGGGGGTCCGTCTCAGTCTCAGATACCTGAGGTCTTGATGAATTTAGCTGACCATCAGGTGGACTGGAGCGAGGAAAGCTAACGGTGGCTGGCTGTGGGCGCTATATTGTGATTTGAGCTTGAGGCCAAGCCTCAGACAGCGGTCCGCTCATGAAGTCTACTCAAGAGACCCACAGGTTATTGTTTGTTTTTATACAATACAAAACAAATATTTATGGAATTATTGTGTTTAGCCACAACAACAAAAGAGAAAGGCAAATCTAAAAACTCATCACTCAGATGTAACAATCATAGTTTTAAAGGTGTATGTATTCAAACCAGTTTGGAGGCATTTCAATTAATACATTCATAAAGAACCGACCCCACAAGCCATTTAAGCTCTTAACATTCTGTGTATTCAGTAAATGTGTCCATGTGGGTGAAACTATCCTCACACACACCAGGTTGGTACTCATGTAAGGTCTCATGTTTTAGTACTATTGTCTTCTCTCATAGCCCGTTTCTGATTTGGATGATGAACTCATGGCACAGTTGTTAGCTGCCATGTTCCTCTGCAGACACAGATGTGATTCCAAATTAAGAACTGAGTTGTGTCTAAAGGGGTTTGGCACTCAGATCAGGGACCAGCTGAAACTCTTAGATATGACGTGTCTGAATAAGCTGGCTCAAGGCAGTTACATTAATGTGTCAAGCTGCACAGTCATCCTCTGGTCCATACTGGAGAACATGAGAGACATATTTAGTTTATTTTCCATATCTAAAAAGCCAACGCTCCATGTGGAGTACTGAGTCATACGTCAAAGAAAGGCGTTGTGTTCACTCTCATACTCACCAAGCTGGTGTTGGTGTTGTTGGTGTCTTCTTCAGGCATGGGCATGAACACGGCCAGCGCAATGCAGTTTGCAAAGATGGTCAATAAGATGATGATCTCAAAGGTTCTGGGTGAGGAAACTCAGGATCGTAACAACATAACACAGGAAGGACCGGCAAACTCCCAGTTACCAACAAAAGGAAATTTAACAAAGGGATACAATATATACAATATTTCTTTATCTGTGCATTTCTTTGTAATTTAATGTAAAAAAAACAATAACGAAAAATATAAAAATCCATCTCAACAAACTCCGATTATATTAATAAGTGCCTCTATGAAACATCATCTCTGTTCCAGCCCATTGGTACATGTAACCGTGTCTGCTGTGCTGCCTCATTCTTGTCCATAGAGGGCTCTCCAACAGAATTCCCCTGCCAGCTCAGCATCATGTCTCTTTGATGCCGCTCGACAGCTGCACAGCCCAAGAATATGACCAAAGCATTTAAACACAGACTACTCATCACAAAAAAACTGTTTGGTCCTTCTATATTGAATATTAATGTATCTTAAATTATGTAAGTACAATTTGACAATTTAAGGGGTTTAGTCTATTTAGCTGTAAACATAATACCAAACAATGTGATTAACATAACTCACTGGACTGAGAATATGTAGACAAGTTTAATGAAACTGGTTCGAAACAACATAAATATTTACACAATAATGTGTACCCACATCTCTGTGCTATAGATGTGATTAGTTATTTCTATTTTGGATTTGAAATGTGTATTATCCAGGAATGGCCATCAGGCTAAAAGCAGGAAACCCCCACAGGGGCCATAACATCACTCAGTAGCCTGCCTTGTGCTGAGGCTTCAAGCCCCACACAGGGCCGCCACTTCAGAGCGGCTATTTCCACATTAAAAACCGAACATCAGCTATCAGGACGCTAACAGGCAGCTCCATCAGATTGTCTGCCAGGTGTAAAAAGATTTGCTTAAGGTGCTTCCCAGGTGAGAATACAAAGGATACACACTTTTGATATAGAGCTGCCAAATACATAACAAAAGTCTTAACACTTCAGGGGTCTCCTTAACACAGATTTGAAAGAGGCTTGGCGTGGGCATGCATACCACAGGTGAACTACATGCTGATTAATAACGGGCCTGCAGACACATCATTTCAGTGGCTGTGTTCTTCGCCAGAGCCCGCCCCACATGCTGTTAAAACCGTGAGTATCATACGTACTGGAGGAGTGAAATACTTCCAAATGAAGGACACATTGTGTATGAGTGTATACGTTGTGTATAAGTAGGCAGGTGTGTGTGTGTGTGTGTGTGTGTGTGTGTGTGTGTGTGTGTGTGTGTGTGTGTGTGTGTGTGTGTGTGTGTGTGTGTGTGTGTGTGTGTGTATATAAAGGATACTTCCACTCCACAATGCTGGTGCAGGCCTTGCGGAAGGGGTTTTTGAGGTTGAAGAGGAAGAGGGTTCTCGCAGGTCGAGGGTTTCCCCCCGTGGCCTGTAGCTTCTTCAGCTTCTCTCTCTGTTTCCTCTTCAGCTCCTCTTCATTCATGATGACCATCTTGTCATCTGTATTGGCCGCCATCTCGACGCCTAGACCGGAGAAAAGCTCCCAGTCCCGGAGAAATGTGTCTTCTTACTGGGTAAATCCAAACTGAGGCACTTTATACCTCCCGGTTGTGAAGGCCCCTGATATCCAGGCCTGACGATCCCGTGTGCGCTCCGCCGCCGCCTTCTCTCCCTTCTGACTCTCCCTCACGCAGAGCCACAGGCCTCTCCACCTGGCTGAGGGCCTCTGACAGGAAAAACCCCCGGCAGAGAAAAATAACAGGAGCCCAGAGTGGCCGGAGGAGCAGTTGGCCCTGCTGTAGTTTAAATTTAGACTGTGAACCACTGACAGGCCATGCTTGGGGATGGTTAGGAGGGGGTGGAGGTTGGGGGTGTAAGGCAGAAGATGGGAGTAGATGTGATCGAGGGGAGGTTGGGTCAGGGGAGGGGAGCGACATAGTTTAGGGGCATTGCGTCGCAGCAGAATATCACTAGTAGCCCACTGAACCGGCTCTCCCTTTCCAAACAGATCCAGCTGCTCTGCTGCTGAACACAAAACTGTAAGAAGAGAGGAAGAGAAAATACACGGACACTTCTGCCTCAGACTTTCAAACACTGTTTACATGTTGGACATTCTCCATCTGAAAGAAATGTGGGGCTGGGTGACATGGTTTGTAACATTTCATTTTACGCCCCCCCCCCATCAAGGATTATATAATCAGTATATTATCGTTTGATAGAAAATGAGCAAAAATGACATTTACGAAGCAAACTCAAACATCTCGTTGTGTACATTTGGGACAACACGGTGCTCAAACTGGATCGTCTGGTAGCCGAGTGGTTAGAGTACATATACCTCCAACACCTTCAGTCCGGTCAGGCCTCGTTGCATGTCATACACTTCTCTCTCTCTCTCCAGTTTCTACACTGTCCTCTGTGAAATAAAGGCAAAAACAAACTCTTAAAAATAATTAAACTGCCCGGAATCACTCATTTGCACGACAGGATTTTGATGATTTGGTGACCAAAATAAGTACTAACTTTTTTGTTTGAGTACAATATATGTGTGCAAGCCCAATATCGTGTACTCTGTCACCCTCTACTGTCGATCAGCAGCAACAGTGACTTCTGTAGCAAAAAGAGTATTTCATATTTTTTTATTTCACATCAAGCCAATTGTATAAACATGAGCAGTGAAACAATCCAGTAAGTCTGGAGAAATAAATAACAACAACGCTAATACCAATTAAATTAAATTATACTTACATCAAATCAATCAAAAACACTTCAATGAAAAGACAAGCCACGACAAATATATTCTGCAGCCGTTCACATTGTGCATGAGAAAGGGAGCCGGTTCGTTGTGATAACAGTTCCCCTACAGGGACCTTCAGTAGTGGGATGCAACGGGGAATTCACCAACACATAACGATGCACGCCATAAGAGAATGGGAAACGATCCTATCATGACACAAATCATGTGACCGTCTCAAGGAAAGAAACAGAAAGGAACATAGTGGGGCTTATTGAGGCTTTTAAATGTAGCAAGGTCAAAGCTTTCAAATAACAAACCTCAAAATGCATAATCCATAAATAACTCTATTAATCCAAATGATACAACATGTGCAGGTTACTATGGATAGCAATAGGAGACAAATAAATAATAATGATCATAAATAAATTATTATTAGTGCTAAACTAGGACATGTGCTATGCTTGACAATATGTATTAGGTCAAATACTCTTTTTACCCAAATAGACCGTTCACATACACAACGTGTTCCTGTTCTGAGGTAACGTCATAAATTAGAAAAAAACATCTTCACAAGAAACCAAGTGAGCAAGAAGCTAAAAACAAAAATGATCCAGATGAAGCTTGAAAACTATTTAGTCTTGCTTATTTTCTTTTCCTTTACTAAATCAAGACATTCAAAATCTGTTGCATCGCTAATTGCTGAAATGATTGAGATGGTTTCTAGCTGTTAAGTTGTGTTAACACTAACCAACCATGCCATTATTTTTCTTTCCAATCGCAAATTTGCCTAAAATGTTACATACAATAAATAAAAATCATCTGCTTGTTAGTTCAGCGTGTTTAAATGTTTTCTTCGTGAGGAAATGCATTTCTAGAGGATGCAGTATGCAGCATTAACAAAGGGGTCAGGAATAGTGCAGCTGGTGACAGTGTAATAGCACTGATCCCAGGTCAGTTACCTATCCTACACCCTCTTTGGGGTCAGCGGTGGGGTTTAACTTAGCATCTTGTGGCGATCAAAAACAGTCTTGCGTTGTTCCTGGACCTGCTTCTTCCAGCGTTGCTGTGCCCCCTCCACCCGCTCCAGCACCGTGTTTCCTTTGGCCTGGGCGCTGTCCGCCGGCGGACGCATCTCCTGAACAAACAAACAATCAATGACGTGTTCTAGGATTTCACATTCAACTGATACACAAGGAAGACATGTACTGTTTGCAGTGTGCGAAATACGAATCTACTCCAGGGCTTGGACGGGACCTCCCGATTGACAGCAGATATTTCACCCACTAACCGTGTGTGTGTGTGTGTGTGTGTGTTTGAGTGCACTTGATATTGGTTTGAATGGTCACCTCAGAGTCCTCCTCGTTGTGCAGTGGCTGGGTGTAGGCGTCATGTTTGCGAATAAGAGGCTCAACCAGCAGTAGGAACAGCATATAGAGCAACAGCGCCCCCACGACGGACAGGTAAATGATGATGGTTACCTGGGACGGACAGAGCGGAAAACAAGTTACCGCGCTGGCATCGACCACTCGCATGGTTTCCTGCTCATCTTCAACACATCTTAGCAATTCAATTATATCTGTATTGGTTATTAATTATTCTGACTACCATACTGTTCGTTGGGTGTAACACCATTTCAGTTTTGGGTAACTAAAATACAAAAAATTAAAGTGGAGTTTCCCCACTTAAATGTTGGTGTTCTAGCAGCTCTGTAAACACGGACACGTTGAGCACGTCTCTCATTTTGTTGTTGTTGATTAAGTAGACAAAAAAAAGAGATGTCATAAATATCTCATGTTCTGTGGCATAAAATAAAATATAGTTTATTATATCATTTGCACTATTTCCAATATTATACTGCAGCTGCTGAACCACGATTTCCCTCTGGATAAATAAAGAACAATCTTATCACACTAACCCTGTTAATCTTGGTTTGTGCGATTCAAGATCACAGATTGAGTGAAGGTATGTTTCCACGTCACTAGAATCCCAAAGAAAGCTGGTGGTACCTTGATGGTGTTGCTGCTTCGTTCCTCGTACTTGCACTCACACAACAGGCAGTACGCTTCCACGTCATGGCCGGGCACCGGCATGGGCTCCACTACATGGAGGCAATTACTGTAAAACACACCAAAGAGTCGGGATGGATGTTGCAACTCTCAAATCGTGTTTCTCTGTGACTGGAGGAATAAATAAAAGGTTTCTCTTACCAATCCTTCTGAGACACATTTCTGTTATAAATGTGGCCGGTGATGTTTCTGTATGGCGGGCAGATGCATTTGCAGCGAACATCCTCAAAGTTCTGTAAAAAAAGTAATAAAAGTGAGCACAGACTTAGCAAACTGTAATGCTTTAGCTCCATTTTCCATAGCACAAGTCCTTTCTCTGTATTTTGACAAAAGTGAGTTTGTTATGTAAAAAGGTTTATTATTCCAGCTTGAAAGGCAACATTTTTCAATTAACAGTTATACTAGAGTCAAATATATCTTTAAGATTCTTCACTATCAAACCAATCATTTACTGACAGTTAAGACTTAAATGCAAAGGTTTTGTAAAATCTTTGCATTGAATTAATTAATGCACCAGAGTTTAGGAAAACTCATGTTGGCCTTGCCTGCATGCAAACACTAAAACAAAAGTTTTGTTCTGATATTGTTGACCCTCAAGTTACACTACTTAGAAATAACTGACCGTTTTTACACTTATATTCTCATTCTTATATTCTACTCAGTTAATTTACTAATTTCATATAAATAAAAAATACAAATGTTCAAGTAAGAAGCCACACTATTATGATCAATGTCAAACAATACATTTTATCTGTAGCTGAAGTGAACCTAAAAAAAACATCTAAAAAGGGAACACTTTAGTCATGTTTAAGATGTACAGCATGTTAGTTACATACTTGTTATATCGGCCTTAAATTAAGGCCGAACACAACAAAGAAGGTTACACAGGATCTTTACATAAACACATACTAATACATAAGAGCAAGTGCATTAATACCCTCCACAATAAAACACTATTATATTCCACTCTCAATATTTATATTACAGATACAATAAAACGTACAGTTTAGTCTCCTCTACAAAGGAATTTCGTTTTAAGAAACATAAGTGAAGGGGAAAGGGGACATACTGGTCGCCAAGCAGTGTTTTATTGTGACTGCAGAGAGTTTCTGACCGCATCCATCACGTTTTACCTTCGCCTGCACAACACCAGCAGCATCCAGCAGCAGCCAGGCCAGCAGCGCGGGCACGACACCCGAGCCGGAGCCCTTCCGTCCGGACCGCATCTTCCCAAAGGAGACGCAGAATCAACTGCAGCGCTGCGGCCACACAGGCGCTAGCGGTCCGCTCGGGACAACAACAACGGAGCCCCCTGCGGAGTCACGGACCCTGAACGCAACCGCGTGAAGGCACGCGCTCATGCAGGCAACTCACGGTGTAATGGCAGCGGCAGTGTTTCTTGATGCTATGCATCCGCGATGCACATACGCAGCTGTGTTTAGAAGAAAGATCGCCTGCAGAAATGTGGCACTTCCTGCTTCCGGGTTGTGTCGTCATACGCACGTCACGCAAAGTGAAGATGTGCATCGACGTCGCCACCTAGTGGACACAAGTAGAGAAGGAGACGTGTGCTCTCTGTAACCTGCATCATAGTCATGAGAGGAGTATTTTAACAAAGGGTTCCCAACATGCATAGGGATTTTAGAAAGTCTAGATTGTTATCTCAAAATATGATAATAAATAGCATTATAAGTAAGCTCGTAAATCCAAATAAATTGTTTGTCAAGAACGTTTCCAAATAATATTGGAGCTGCTATCTTGATCACTTTTACTATTGTGTTTAAAAACATTACTGACGCAAATACCGTATATTTGAAGGAGCAGAGTTGTTATTAAACATGACTCCCTCCCTGTATTAGGAGCAGTCAATCAGTGTGAGGGTGATAG
Organism: Liparis tanakae; assembly: GCA_036178185.1. NCBI lineage: Eukaryota > Metazoa > Chordata > Actinopteri > Perciformes > Liparidae > Liparis > Liparis tanakae. Next base: position 13,029,873 of record CM070097.1, on the reverse strand, counting down.
CAGATTCCAATCCTGTGTATTAATACTGAGGCTCCCCTTTTTATACTTGGGCCTTATATGGATTCTATCTTAAGGTTTATAGTAGTTCAAAACACAACAATATAACACTGCCAAGGGTCATTCTGCTCCAATATGTGTATTTTTAATACTTAGTTTAGTATATATTTCTGATGGTATTTCAGTGTTTTTCTCTCGTCTTTTACTGGAATATTTGTACATAAGGGTTTAACTTTAATATACTGCCTTCACGGTTCCTCTCCTCTGCACACAGAAATACACCTCAAGTGATTGTTTTATTTTATATGGATCTTGGGTAGCAATCATAATTTATCAGTCACATTTATCATACCATAAAACCTATATTATATAGTATTCTAAACACACGACCATGGGATTTGTGACTCATCAGAATGTTTTCCTATATCTTGCAGTCAAAACAGTTGTTATTTCTTAATGTCAGATCATGTCTCCCTGGTGAAATTTGAAATGTAAGCCCCAGCTTCTTGATCAAATCAATACCTCTATTTCCTAGTAATCCGACTTTCACATCTTTCTGTAAAATACTCATACCTTTATTAAGCCATAGAAATCAATGCCTCACAAATTCATCCTGAACCACTTGAGCTTGTGGTCACAGAGATCAATTGAGACCATGTTTATTTCTCTAATGAGCTATGACATCGGTGTGAACATCACAACCCTATCCTCTGTGTAACCTCACACATGCATGTGCCCCTTGATTCCACTCAAAACAACTGCAATGGTTAGGATTATTTCATTCATTCAGTCATGCTTGCATTTATTCATCTGTGTAATAATCACCGTGTGTCTTTGTAGTCATAATGAATGTAGTATAATAAACCAGCTCATAAACTCGCTTCAGTTTGTGACTTATGCGAGCCCTCTACATGTTATTCATTCCCTCAGTCCTGTCATTGTAAGCCACTTAGTTCTCTGTCTCCTCTGATGCATGGCTGCCCTTTACACCCGTAGGCCAATTACAGCATAAACGACAGTGGCCAGAGCTCAGTGCCAGGTCTCATTATCACTTCAGAGCTCTCATGAAAAAAAAAAGAAGGTGATTCATTTTCTTTTTAGGTAGATGTTACCGATATTATTCATTTCGGAAAGAAAAGAAATCGAGTTACCTTATGCAAAGTAGTTTATTAGCTGTAAACAAAACTGTCAAAACATTTGTATCTTTCTGCATCAATTACATAGTTTGTGGGCAGGGACTGCGTACAGTCTGATTATAAAACAGCAAAGGAAAATGATCCCTAATGGAAACACTGCAGAGAAATCTACCGTAGAAAAAACTAACTCCAAGATGTCAAGTTCTCTCATTCGTCAAGGTACCTGAAGTTATTGACTGAATCACATTATTCAAGAATTCATCTTCATGGGACTGAAAACTGCAAGCAGTTTGCCCACTAGGAGATGCTATAAGGCCCAAGGCAAAGCAATCTGAATCCAGACCAGCTCGCTTTAGTTAAAACAGACTTTGGAGTGGTCTACGGCGAGACAGATACGATGTAGGAAGACATATAACGTAAAACAAGATGTTGTGAAATCCACAGGGGAAGCTACGTAAAAACAAACATGGATGTTGTTTAATTTGAATTACATTAATACAAAATACAAAGTTACTCAACATAATTTAATATATATATATATATATATATATATATATATATATATATATATATAGTAACTATAATCGTTATAACATACAAATAAAGTCATACATGTCCTACTGAAAGATACCCATCTCTGTCCATATTGTTGCACTTCCAATACACCCCTTTACCTTTCAGCATTGTTCTTTTTGACCTTTATCACATAATCTGCAGCATCTTTTTGTTATCCTCCCTTCCTTTGTATCATGCTTTTGTAGGGAACACTGTTCGAATAACAAGACGATCTGTGTGTGTTGTCTCCTCTCCTCTCCGGCGTGGCATTGTGGGCAGCAGGACCATTCTAATAGACACACATGGTAATTGCAGTAGTAGGAGGCAGCAGACAGTGGTGGTCCAGGGACAGCACAAAACTATAAATCACGACTCCTGGTTCCGCCCTCCTGAGCGTAGCCGATCACGCTCAACCAAAAAGCAATTCTGCCAACATGTGTTTACACATTTGTCTTCATCAGCCACTGGCTTGTTTTGGGCCCTTGTGGCGGAATGTTCCTTCATACGTGAACTTCTTCTCTCCAGTGTTAGTCAGCTTGACCAGGCTCAACAATTACCCACACTTGAGCTATAGCAAGCATTATTATTGCAATTAGCAAAATCCAATAACATGAAACGGTGAGGAAACAGTGTTTGCTCCGAACATTGTGGTAAACGAGAATGAAACCAGAAAGTACACACAACACATAACCTCAATCACCTTCACTTTAGGTATTGTTTTTTTATATATCTAAGGTGAGAGGAAATGCGTCCAAACAAAGCGGTGGCAATAGCGAAGGTGTTAGAAAAGTAGGCATTGACGGTGATTCAGAGTACAGTGTGTCCTCCCCTGCTTTATCCATACGGACAGCTGTCTGTCAGCCAGCTGAGCCCATGCAGAGAAGAGGTGTCTGCTGAGGAGCCGGTGTCAGCAGGGTGAGAGCTGAGCCCAGCTGAGCTGAGCTGAAATGGATGCAGAAGAGAAGGCGTCTCTTGCCTCTGAAGGACACAGATTTTCAGCAAGGAAACAGACTGCTAGAGCAGGAGACTCAGTCAGACAGAACATGAAAGGCAAGAGCGGCCATGACACATGATGGACACAAACGCGGGGAGAGAAGCTGCCTCCTCTTCCCCTCCTTTTCCCCCTGCTCGCCATTCCACTCCTTCAGCAGTGCTGCACCGAGACAGGACCCCTGAAGAAGAGAGGAACGGGGAAAGGAGGGATGATGCTTTAAACACTGTGCTTCCCAGTTGAACCCTAGCCTCCTGTAATGGGTGGTCTTTGATGTTGCCCAAGATGTTTAGAGAGATGCAGGGAAGCTTCAAAGAGAGCTAAAGGCCAATCATAGAATTGTGACATGTTGGTCGGAAAAAATCCAAGCATGCTGCCAGAAATCCACATGCATCCTTCAAGAGAGACCAGGGGTCAGGCAAGAAGACAGCTGAAAACAATAGCGAGAAATGAAAGGTGACATGAATTGAAAGGTATATAAATAGCTGCAGGGGAAGAAAGAAGTTTGGTGTTGGTATAAAAGGAAGCAATGTAGGCTTTGGTCTCGGAAAAGCTGCCAGTCGGTTTAACAAGGCTTGGCAGGCCAGTCAATAGACTGTCAGCCATTAATGTCCACATGTCAGTGACACGAGCGCCCAGCATACGGCTGAATTATACATCCAGGGATGCATAGAATCCTTAAACATAGAAATGCTACACACCTGGCCGATTAAGACGGATAACAAAACAAAACAGATGCATGTTTGTCACATGTCTCACATCGAACCATTAATACATCATAAGGGATACCTTTTCTGTGTCAGCTGCCTCAAGCAATAAGGGTAAACAAGCTATAAATGGTCAAATGTTACGAAGAGTGAAGGTTTTTTCTGACAAATCTATAGAAGATCAGAAAACGTTGTCAGGTCTAATCCCTGACCTCGCCTATAATTTCTCCTATCTGTGGTGGGGGAAGGGGTCTTCATGTGGTAGAGGGGCTTTGCCTTAATGGGATGGTGATGAGTCACAGTGATCGTGTTGATGCCCCCCCGTTAAGCTCCAGAGGTTCCCATGTTGTGGCAGTTTGTTATCCGGGTGCCTCAGCTACCGGACACATCTGCAGGCATGATGGGTTTTATCTGCAGGGCCTCCTCCTCCGAACGCCACTGTGACTCACCTTCCTCTGTTTCGGCATTTACTACAATCTGACCTGGCAGCTTGGTGGTGTGTCACCCCGGACTAGCCCCGGGCACTTTCACAAACACAAACCTGAAACAATTGTATGGTTAAGACATACACTCAGCATGGCTGAATAACAGATCTTCTGTAGACAAGGGAAACATCGGCCGGGTGCTTTTTCTCTCTTTGAGACCATTGTGGCTTTCAGGGAATCAGATGTAAACAGAGGTATCCGAGACACAACGTGTGATCTCACAGCTTCTGAAATCGATAGAGCCTCTCTAATCTCAACACACGTGTGTATTGTGGGTTGACTGGGCCTGAAAAGGAAGCAGAGAAGAAGAAAGAGAAGTGAAGGAGTCACAGGCAAAGAAAAGAGAGGATGAGATGTGAGGGATGAGTAAGGGGACATATCCTATTTCAAACCGGAGAGACCGGTCAAATAAAGAAAGGATAAATAATTATTGTTAACATATGATATGTGATGATGAAGTCTCAGAGTCTTTAGCGCTTGGACTCTGCAGGGAGATTTGTAATTGAGTGCCGTCTGCCTCAATCAGCAAAAAGATAAATCCGGGCAGTGGAGTCCAGACCTGGTGATGGGGATGATGATGGTGCTGATGAGGCTGATGGCATGATGAGTTGATGAAGCAGATGGATCTGCAAAGACTGCACTCAAAAAAATGAAATGTAGGATTTACTTAATAAAATCCTTGTAACAATTTGCACTAACACTAAAGGTGCGTTCACACCGGACGCGACAAAATTCTGTCGCGCGACAGGTTTACATGTTAAGTCAATGCAAAGCTGCGACAAAGCTGTGACGCTGTTTTTTTTCCTGCGAGCAGCACGTTAGGCGCGACAGAGCAGAACGAACAGAGCGGATGTCGCGGGGCGAACTGAGCGAACAGAGCGATCTGTCGCAGCTTTTTGTCGCTCGAGTTGAAATTTCTGAACTCGAGCGACAGAAACGCGTGAGTCATAGTTGCGTCAGCCAATCAGCGTTGAGAAGCTCCGCTCGTCATCGTCCTGCCGGCCGGTTTAGAAAGTGGAGGAAAAGATTCTTGTCGAGGTTCGTGGGCACCCCGAACTTTATGACACGACTCTTTACTTACTGAAACCTTAGCGATAAAGATGAAGCTTAGAAGGAGGTCGGAGAAGCCGTGGGACTACCCGATACGTGTAGAATGTGTGCATTTGCTTTTATTCTCGCTGTGTGTTGTACTTTACTATGAACCAAGCGCCGGCATATGTGTTTCATGGCAGCGGAGATCTGCCGCCGGAGGAGGAAAAGTCTAGAGACACGAATCATAGAGAGAAGAGCGAGAGAGCAGCGAGTAGCGCAGTGAGAGAGCAGCTCGGTCCACTAACAAGTGGAAGCTCTCTGCGGTCCTGTCGTTCCTCGACCCGTACAGTACTCCGCGGGAGACGAGCGGGGACATGGGCGGAGGGGCGGAGGGCCGTGGAAGTCAGGACCGCAGAGTCCAGAGAGAAGGAGAGAGAGGGGCAGCAGCAGGGCGACTCACAGGGCGACAAGTGAAGACACGACATCTCAGTCTGGTTAAGGAAAAGATTTATATGGCGCGATAAGCCACGCCCCCGCTGCGTCTCGTCTTGTGGCGTCCGGTGTGAACACCCTTTTTTAGTCGCGCGACAGAATCCTGCGGCAGCCGCGACAAGAAATATTTTGTCGCGTCCGGTGTGAACGTACCTTAACTAAGTAACTTTTGCTGTTTGAGTAAATCCTACTAGACAGGGTTAAGTATAACTTACTTAATTTTAGACTAAATAACCATGAAAATACTAAGTAACTGTTACTTAATTATGCTTGAACATAAGTAATATTTATTTAGCTAATTAAGTAAAGTCTACTTAACTTTTTCACAAACAGGAATTTCAATGTTATGAAATTATTAAGTAAACTATCATTTAGAGCTAAGTAGATTTTATTATACTTTTTCATTTGCAATTACTTAATTGTATGATATTACATTGCTTATTATAATTATGTATATGTTCTTAATACTCTATTGATGAATGTTAATTGTTATACATCACAAATCACAGCCACAATGCAATTCAAATCCTTTATTTTGTCAACAAATGAAACATTACATTTTATAAAAACTCTTGTTTTTCTTAACAAAAAATTCAGTGTCGAGAAGTTCACACTTAGGATTCACACTTGTTTAACGCAATGCTGGAGGGTAAGCAAGGTTCATGGCGTAAACAAGCCCCATAAGCAACATGCAAGCTTTGGCAGTACTTGTCTAGGGTGGACCCAAACGCACGACTCAGGAGACAGAACATGCTGATAAAGATGCTTCACTTAAAGTATTGTCAGGAACGAAACAGAACAAATCAATGAGAACACAGTGGACCGCTCAAGGGCTTGGTCTGAGAACACAAGTCGATCTGGCAGAGCACAAGTGGAAGTGAGGGAGCTAAATAGTGACGGACTAATGAGGGGATGGGCTGCAGGTGAGAAGGGCGTGAGGACCAGGTGAAGGTAATGAGGGACTAACGAGGTGACCAGAGGCAGGTGAGAAGGGCGTGAGGACCAGTTGAAGGGAATGAGGGACTAACGAGGGAGTGATCGAGTGCTGGAGTGAATGCAGATTGCACGGGTCGATTGATTCAAACGCGATAGACGTTTTGATTAGGGCTGTCAGTGTTAACGCGTTAATCTATGCGATTAATTTGTCTGCGTTAACGCACTAAAATATTTTAACGCAATTAACGCAACTTTGTTTATTTCCGGTGTTCGTTGATGTTTGTGCACTTTTGAGTGTCAAGCCGCGGCAGTGTGTCTCACACGGTTTCCGTTTTTAAAACTATGAGTTTTCCGCGAAAATACCGAGCAGAAATCAGTTTAAACTCGTGGATTAATAAATCGGGTTTCCTCCTGCGCTCCTTCCTCTCGTCTGCTCCTTCCTCTCGTCTGCTCCGCTCCACAGACACACAGATGGGCGACATGTCGGTGACGCGGCACGGAAAGAACTCGTCACACGAAACCCTTCACCGTGATTTGTCAATCTGTTTGTCTGTCAACATTTTGCGGAAAAAAACCCAATGAACACCCAGTAAAACACAAAGGACCCGCCCACCTCACAGGTGAGGCTCATTAGCAGCCTGTCAGCCAGAGGAGACAGAACACGAGGAGGACAATGAGCCTCATATAGAGATGAGATTGTTCTGGAATGTTTGATGTAGAACACGTGGGGTTGTGTGTCATATGCAAAAGGCTTTAAAAGGTGAATTAAAATATTTTTGTAAAATGTATAAAATGCCCCCAGCCTCCAGAGTGACACATGTGAATGCGAGTCAGTTTCCTAGGCCACTGGTTCTGCTGCTGTAAAGATGACAGGACCAATGTGTCTCTAATTCACCTTGTTTTACTAATCTGATGTTTCACTGAAGAAACAATTTATCATACACAATATTAAATACCTGGCTGGCCCTTTATAGGTCGGAGCCTCTCTGAAACACAGCTCTGTGTGAAGTTGTCTTTAACAGCAAATACTATCAATCAAGTGTTTAAAATACACACTGTCTGAAGTGATTACTGCTTCATTTAGAAGATTTAGTCTTTAGAAGAAAAAAAAACGATATTTGCGATTAATCGCGATTAATGAATTTCAAAATGTGCGATTAGTTCATTTTTTTTTATCAATTGACAGCCCTAGTTTTGATTAATTAAAATGTACTTACCTTTTTCAGTTTATGTTCAGTTATTATATAACATGTAAATAGTATGAGAAATTGGGGAGTAACATTTACTCTTCCTGCAGTTAATTTATTGTATGTTTTGATTAATTAAAATGTACTTACCTTTTTCAGTTTATGTTCAGTTATTATAAAACATGTAAACAGTATGAGAAATTGGGGAGTAACATTTACTCTTCCCGCATAGTTAATTTATTGTATGATTAAAATGTGTAACTTTTACTTAATAAAGTCTAGTAATCAGTGAATTGTATTAATACAATGTAGAATATAAACCAATTAATTAAGTAGAATTTACAACACCACCAAATAATTTTTTTGAGTGTGGGTGGAGGTGGGGTGTTGGAGGGTTGTGTAACATCAACATGAATGAATGAAGGTAGAGAGAGAGTCATATTTAAAAGAGAGAGCAGCAAGATGATAGGCTAACAAAGCTTATTGGATAGAGGAGACCAGCTGATCTAAATAGCTGGAGTCATGATTGATGGCATGAACAATGACAGTATGTAAATAATTAGTGAGTGTGTGTGAGAAGTGATTGGCAGATGTATGAGCAAAACATGACAGGCTTACAAGAGTATGGTCTTCTGACTGAACTTACGCTATAGCTTCATGTTGTAAAGGAGCATTAACCAATTCAGATAGGTAATCAAGAAATTTAATTAAAAAAAATGTCTAACCCAAAAACTATCATACATACTTGTTCATGTTCCTCTTTTTGTCCAGGATGTTGGACTGTCATATATTTCTAGATAGTGCAATTAATTGTGTATGTGGTACTTACAAAATTGGAAAATTACACTTACAAACTTAATTGGTAATAAATGAGAAAATATGTTGAAAAGTTGATAATATAGTTCCACCGATTTAGCATTGCATTTTTATAACGTGATATAATCTTGGACAGTTTTACTAAAATGGTCAAAAAGTGAAAAAAGGCTCATTGTGCTATCCATCCATCCACTGGGACATGGTTCCCTTAGATGCAATTCGGAGGTCCCAGACGTCTTCTACAACTCCTAGTAGCCACTTCCACAATGGAGACGTTGACCATGGCTGACTCGGATTCCCTGTTCCCTGTCTCCAATTGGGACCAGGTCTGTCTGGCAGCCTCCATATGCCCGTCTGATCCAACTCGATCAGATGACTGCTCTGCTCCTCTCTTCAAGTGTCCCAAGACAGATCTGACGATACGACTACAAAGCTGATCATCGTTCGTTGGCCTTGGGTGCTCTCGTACCAAGTACACTTATGAACCGCCCTACGCTAACGAGCACAGACGTGCACAGACAAAGCACCACTTGGCTACAGATTAGGTAGAGAATAGCCTCTCTCTAGGAGTTTGGTTCCAGAACTATTTGATGAGGCGAGCCCAACTACATGTAGCTGGCAGTGCTCCACCTCCTCCACCAGCTCTGGTTCCTACCTCTCCAGAGAGGTGACATTTCACATCCCTAGAGCTAATCTGTAATGTTTTCTCTGCCTGCCATGCTCGTCACAATGCATTCAACCACAAGGACTATTTCTGCAAGTGGTGGGCAATGCAACACATTGGTGAACTGAAGTTACTATAAAAATGTTACAAAGTTGTTTAAAATGTGAAACAAAGACTTGTTTTCATTTGCCAGCCGCTCTCCTTCTCTTCTGCCGATTTGCTGTCGGTGATTAGGTGCATTCTTGTTCCAACCTAATTCAAATGAATTCCCTCCCAGTTAGGTAGACGCCTTTTATCGGCTCTCACTTTGGCCTTTATTGACTGTTCAATAGACTCTACCTTACAAGAGGAGCGAATAGGCTATTTAACAGACCAGAGGAAAGCATAAGGATTGTGAAAAGAATCCGAAAAGGGAAGCCGAGCAAGAGGGATAGAGGTTTAAAGCGAGAGAGACACTGAGAAAAGAAAAGGGGAAAAAAGAAAGAGAACCAGGAGAAGGTGGAGTTAGAGGTAGACGCTCCACTGCCTGGCTGACAAACACAGGGTCCCTCCAGATCCAGGCAGATGAGAAGGAGAGAAGGAGAAAGTGAGGGTGAGAGAAAAGGAGGGGAGTTTGATGTGGGCAGTCAACCCCACCACCCTCCAACAGCCTTCTCTGTCTTTCTCCACCCCCCCCCCCCCCCCCAGCGGAAAATCTATGCCTGCTCTCTTAGTATTCCTCCCATTTCTTGTGAAGGCTCTGCGGAGGAGAGAGCAGACAAGTGGACTGCTAGTGAGGCCCTGGCCAGCCGTGTGTGATGCTAGCTGGGAGTTGTTTCTCTTCTTCCATTTTAGGATGGAGTATTTGCTCAGGGCCGACAGGCAGATCTCCCAGCCACTCGGAAACCTCAACGAAGGACCTTCAGTCGAGCCTCCCTGGACACCACGAAGTTGGGTTTAGGAAAAGAGCATGGCGTACGTTAAGCCGACTGACTAACGACTCAAGTGACTAGCTAGAGGGAAATCTGATTTTCCATTTGCCATCTGGATTGTTACAGTATAGTATGAAAAATCAACTTGCAATTGAAAGAAAGCATCACAGTTTAGCTCCACCCCCTCCTCACTCTTATGTTCAGTCACTCCCACCTCATTAGTCCAACTCCCTTCACTTGTTCTCTCACCTGCCTCTGATCACCCCCATCTCGTCAGTCTCATTCCCTTCACCTGGTCTTCATGCCCATCTCACCTGTTGCCCATTCCCTCATTAGTCCCTCGTTGTTTATCAATATGCGTTCTTGCCTGTACTTCTCTGTAGTTGTGTTCTCGTGGACTTGTGAAACGTCATCAGTCGCAGCCCGAGTACATGTTCCAATTCAAAGCACGCTCAAAATACTTGGATGTTACTTGATCAGAGGAGGAGAGGAGACTTGTGCGTACTCTGGCTAGCCGATATCCTAGAATGCATTTCCGCAGCCAGAAACTATAGCGGACGAGAAAATAAACAACTGACAGTTGACTTTTTCTTTTATAGCGTACTACTGATGTAATTTTAAGAAGTTTTCAGGCAAGAAGTTAGTAGTTTAAGCATCAAATCCGTGGTCGTTTTTTCAAATGATTCAGCCTAATAAAGATATATGGAGGAGATTTAAGGATCTGCTCGCCCAGTGAGCTCCTCAGCACCGGGCGCTCAGCGCTCAGTGTGGCCGTCGAGAAAAGCCTGAACTTTTTTTAAATGCTCAGCTGACTCTAATGTCTCCGTAGCGATTAAACACAAGATACAATATTTAGGTTTTGGAGGATCTAACGAGCACAATGAGTTTATATTTATTCCCAGATAACGTTAAATCAGTTTGACAGAGTGCAAAAATAAATAACTTCACATTTTAATTAAACTTTAATGTTGAACTACAACTGTCTTTTTTACTTTTGACCAAATTGCTTGCAATTACATGTGTTATATAACTATGTATTTATATATATATATAATATATATACATATTTATATACAATATATACATTTATATACAAACTATATATTCATAAACAATACATATATAAACACAAACCCCTACCGAACCAATAAAATTGTTATATTTAAAGGATAGTGAAAAAAGCAGGGTTATCATATTTAGTTTGACAATAAAAAAATATTTACATTGAATAATTTGAGTAAACTCATGAGCAACAGCTGATGTGGTGAGGTCATAAAGTCAGCTGCTCTCCCAATCACAGAAAGACCGTCCTGCGCCCTCCCGTCTAGTCCAAACTACAAAGGAACACAAGTCTGTATACTCAGCATACTTGGATTGATAAACGGCTCCTGACTACTTCGGTCCCCTCACTCCCTCTTGTTCTCTGCCAGATTGTTCTGAGTTTTTCCCGACCAAGGCCTCGAGCGTTCGATATTGTGTTTATATATTTCTGCCTGTTCTGTTCTTGATGATACTTTGAGTAAAGGATCATTATTTGCAGCTCTGTCTCCTGAGTCGTGCTATTGGGTTCATACTAATCGCCTTGTGACAGAAGGTTGGTGTGCTGGAGAAGAGTTGTCTGCTGTTTTCATCTGGATGGACTTCACATTGATCTGCGCCTTGCAGGATGTTCCCAAAGTTTACCAGCTCGTAAGCACTCCTTGTATACTTCTAACACACTTTGAAAGTTGGTGTCAGAAAATCTAATACAGAGGGCAAAGAAGGAGCCAATATGGATGTTGTGCAAAAGAAAATGTACATTTGTTCATGTCCTTCATCAAAATGTTGCATCTCAGCTCACCTCTCATGAAATAAATGTGTGTAGACCAAATACTGTGGATATTACCAACAAGGCCCACATACAGCAGGTATGTCAGCATCAGCTAGTCTTTGTTCTTGTTATGTCTCGACTATCCTTAGTTATGTTTTTCTTTCATCATTTGTTTATTTTGTGTTACCATATGTGTCCCCACCATCACAAGTTGATTGTCTGCCCCAAATAGCCACACTTTATAAAATAGCCAGACGTAATTAATCCTAATGCCTTATATTCAGTCAGCAGTCACTTCAATCAGACATCAATGTGATTGTCACAGTTCTTGTGTATGTACTGCATATTGTTATTAGAATACCACAGACTACATATTGCCATGCAGTTTAAGTACTGTTATTATTTTACCATGGTGACCATTATTATTTGTAACATTATTCATGTGAAGGGCATTATTAATGTCACATTGTGTTTATGAAGACTGCTGTTCTGTTATAGGTTTGAAGAATATATTATTGCACTTGAGATGATGATTAGAAATGTCTGAGAAAGTTGCAAATTCCCAGTAGACTGGACCAATAACTAGCCTATATAGTGTACTGTCATTCATGAAACAGAAGAGAGGACGCCATCATTGTTTTAACCTTTTATTTTACTGGCATCACTTGTCTGTTGCGATTAATACAATGTGTTATAGGCATTCTTACAGTGTGCAGTACAATGCTGATGTACTTAAATTGCTAATTTCCTTAAAGCCCCATTATGTAGTTTTTCCCTTGTAGCGCCCCCTTCAGGTATTTAACGTTTACTTCAGTGTCGTAAATACCCAGTTACTCAGTTATAGATCAGGTGTCGGGAACCTCTGGCTCGCGAGCCATATATGGCTCTTCCGGTGACAGTAAATGTTTCTTTTGAGTTTGAGTTTTTAGAAAGAAATTGTTCTTAAAGGCGTCCTTGTTCTTTTATTAAACTAAACGTCTGTTATTGATTGTCTCCGCAGCAGCATGTCATTCTGTCTCTATGTGTCGTGGAGCAAATAAAAAGTCACCTGCAAGCGTGTACTGGCACTATGTGACGTTGCGTAATCATTGCCAGAAAGCAGGTCGTAGTAGGAGCCGCCCGTGACCGGGCGGCTGCAAAATCTTACATAGTCGGGTTTTTAGCCCACAGACCCCCGATGGCAGTGGCGGAGGCGCAAATCGCCATATTAAAAGTCATTGTAGCGGCACCATTTTTTTCAAGCTGTTATTTTAAGGTACAATTGTTACATGGTGTTGCTTCAACGTCTCTTTTTTTGTAATTTTCACTATTTGTTTTTTGTAACTGTTTAGTTGCTTTGTTTTCTAGTAAACTTCCATTAGAAGCTGTTGCTCATTTTTAACTTCTATTTCGGCATCAGTGAATCTGATGGATTTTGTGGAATTTTCACAAAAGGGTTGAACATGCAGATATCCAAATGACTTACACCTCCTCACACTACCTCAACATGGCGTGAAATGGATAAAGCAACGATGCACCGACAAGATGACGTCGAGCCTCTTTTTTTCTGTCATCATTGATTTCCTAATTCTGCATCGGAAACTTTCATCTTAAAATGCATTTACATGCAGTCAACTATTGTTCTCTGACAAACATTGCAGTGGTATTGATCAACGGTGTAACCATAATATCCAATCCCACTAATGCACCATGACTGCTAACACACAGACTCACAACGCTTTGTTGTCCTTTACATCCTCTTCCAAAGTATCCCGCTTCTCTGTCACCTTGAGCCCGTATCGTCATGCTTGTGTGATCGCTCGAAAGGTCGCAGCTTGTAGCCACTGTCATTAGCTGTCACTCTTCCACACTTCCTCCTGCTCCCTGCCTCTCTCCTCCTTCAAGCCGCTCTCTGTCACGCATTTCTTTCTTCTTGGGAACACAGATCAAAGTGCCATCTTTAGTTGGACTTTAAAGGTTCAGGGAAGTGAGAAGCTATGCCACTGCGGATTGAGCCTGCTCGGCGTCGGTGTGCATGTCTTCTATCTGATGTGCAGCGAGTAGAGACAAGTTGATCAAGGTGGTTTCTTCTGGGATCCCGGTATCTTCGCTGTTATAGTGTATCAGACAGTATGCTTGTTGCAATTACAGAGTGCCTTCGGCTATCTGAGGATCCACTGCTTGAGGGCTGCGAACGCACTTCAACAGCAGCTAAACAAGGTTTAATATTTGGATTAGCAGTTTGAACCTAAATGCATTTGTGTTCAGGGACATGAAAAACAGAAGCACAACACTGTTTTATTAATACAAACACAATTAATTAACTGGATTCTGCTTTAGCATGACTATGCGCCAGAGGAAATGCAGCTTGATACTGAAGCTCCAACTGACTGAAATGGCAAAGATACGGAAGTGTCTCACATTCCACCACACACAGTGTGACTGCATGTGTTTAATTGAAACATGTTTGAGTGGGAGGAAGGAGAGAAAAACGAGAATAAGTAAAGAGACAGCAAACACAGGTGTGGCGTTTTATCTGTTGGGGAGGTGAGAGGTAATCACTGCAAATTTTAATCAGTTCAGATCAATTATTCATGGTCAGGGGCCTAGCGAGCTGATTTTCAAAATGCCCCTTCTCTCGCTCTCTCTGACAGCCCTGTATGAATTATTCAGACTGCATTTACACAAAGAAGTCCATCTCTGATACCTGATCAGTCAGTTAGAAACATTATGCAACTGGGAATGTCAATTAGAAATATGTCTCCTGATATGTGCAAAATAAAAACAAAAACAAAGCCACACAAGGAAAAGCAAGAGAATAACACACACACACACACGCACACACACACACACACACACTCCAGGTAGTCTTCAAGAACTCCAAATTCCACGGTCTTCAGAGATTATTATTTACCAAGAAAGAAGTTCTCAGATATAATGGGCTCGACCAAAATCAAGGTGGTCCCTGTGTCAGTTCCCACCGTTCATTCTTCAGTGTATCTATTTACCAAATGAACTCCACTTATGTGCACTGGAACTAGATCGTGCTCCATGTTAATGCTTTAATCAGTTTCCTAACAACTACTCCCTCCTACTTGTTACACAATTCTTCTTTCAGCAGCCACTGCTCATTCAGATGGTTCTTCTCATTTACACCCTCTTGAAATAACCCTTAGATTAAACACCTGGTGCTGGTTTCAAGCCCACACTCCCTACACCTCAAGGCCCTATGAGGTGTATGTCCAGCCACGGCCGGACATATAGCTCTCTTTCCCTGGGTCACTCTGCTCCCTGCTGGCTCCCAGAGGCTGGAAGAACCTTCTCTCTCTGGTCTGAGAATAAAAGTTACAACCCATCGTTCATCTTTTACTTTCAATCACCTCCATATCCACAATGATTATTTTTTAAGTGCAAATAACTGCTTTTATCTTACTTCTTAGCTCTTTTTTTTGGGGTTAAAATCAGAGAGTTGTAGTCAGCAGGATGAATTGAGTGAATTATTGCAAAATGCTTACATGCAGAGTAAACATGGACAGAGTTGAATACGTTGGAACAGGTGTGTGGATGGGTGTGGCAGTCAGGTGATGGGGAGAGAAGGGACCTTCCAAGGACCTCTCGTGAGCGGATGGAAAATGGCAATGGTTTGATTTGGGGAACTAGAGATGTGTCGAGAGAGATGGGACAGACAATCATGAAAAGAAGTTGTGAATAAAATGAATAAATACATTTCTTTGCATTCCACCCAAAGGTTGATGTGACGAATTATTTAAAATTGTGTGAAAGTGTCAACTTCATGGTGGCTGTAGAGAAAAAGTCAAGGGATCACTAGGGCCAGTACATGCCTCCTCTGGAAATAATGATTGTCGGTGCCAAATTGTGTTCCAATCCAGCTCGAGCTATTTCACAGAGTAAGACAAAGTAATTAGCTTTTATCCTCTTGTGACCTCGAATGTGTATACTACATTCCATGGAAATCCAGGTTATTGATATATTGAACATTGATAAAAGGCACTACAAACCCTAATGGCAACACTACTGAAAAGTCATCATAGATGCTTCATGACATGACTTTTGAGAACATGCTTTTCCAGAAGTCAGACCTCACTAGTACAAGGACAGAGGCGGTAGAAGGATGAATGTCCGGGAGAAAAGGGGTGGTCAGACAGAGACAAATACACAGCAGGAGAAATGAGAAAGTGTAATTCCTGCTCAGCACAATTTATCATGCTGTACCTGACAGCCACCAACCATAAGTCACCACAAAAATCACTCTCAATAATTCAGCGGGATCTCTTGCGTCCTCCCTTCCTCTCTGCCTGCCCTTGTAACGCATTGCCAAGGCACAAAGTCAAACTGCAGGCCCATTAACACTCTTCATGAATGCAGCTGGACTGGACCCGGTTGGACTTGACTGACTGTATTGCAGCAGTGCGTGACAACAGGTGACACGGAGGGGTGGAAGTGCTGCGTGTTGCTCATTCCCCCCAGTGTTTCATGGCGATCCTGCATCTCACTAGCTGGAATAAAAAGCTATCACAATCGACATCTCCATGGGAACGTCCCACTACTTCGTTAACAAACTATTCACTGCTGTTTCCTTACATTTAAAAACATATCTGTTCACACTGTGGAGACACTCAAGATCAGGCAAAGCTGCATCTTGGATTTACACTTATTTCATAAAGAGATACGACCACAGATAAATGCCATCACATTATATATATATATATATATATATATATATATATATATATATATATATATATATATATATATATGGGTGACATTAGAAATGAGAGTTCTTGATTACAGGTTTGAAAGAGCTGAAGGATAATTGAATGCAGGACCTTAAGGACTTGATCACGATTGAAAGAGATTATGAGGCAGATACAAATATATAACAGCAGATGTCTTGGTTGGGATAGCTGGCCAGTCCATTCATCCTCGTCCTGCTGCTGTCAAGGCCCCGCTGCATACGAGTGATGACCACTGTCGTCAAACCAAGCGCTGTCTGTCTCCCTTTGATGACAGGAATGTAGAGTGTGTCTGTACTGAAGGATGGATCAATTCCTTTCACTCGGCCCTCTCTGTCTCAGTGCTTTCCCTTGTCATACCTTGAGAATCACTGTAATATTTTCCTCCCTGATCTAGAAGCTTTGGATGTTTTGTTTTACCATTACTATCCGAATCTGAATGCACACCTTTCATACGTCGGTGGGGTTTTGACGTCTCTGCCTGCTGTGTCACTTGTCGACCTTTTCTCTGTGTGTGTGTGTGTGTATGTCCGTCATCTATTTTGTCTGTGATTGCTGGCTTGGGTGATCATGTGTGCGGCGTGTGTTTTTTTCTCAGCGTGCCACAGGAGAGGATTGCCTCCGACTTGGGGATGCTCTGAAAATGTCATTGTTTGGTTGTGCTCTGCTTTCTGACGCAGTTTATACAGCAGTGATGATTTCTCTTCCCCAGCGTGGCCTTCTGCTTTGTCTGCCTGGAATCAGGAATGGTAAATAAGTGGTAATGGGAGTGAATGGGAGGGGAAGTCAGCCAACGTCTTTCTGTCATCACTTTAGAAGGTTGCGACCCTAAAGCACTGAGGCACCGAGCTGCTAAATTATTCAGGCTGTGTCTCAAGCCCCGATCTCTGGAGGAGACGGGGCTGTGATTGCTTAGAGCGGACTGACTGACATTTGCACATGAAAATCTTTTCTGTTTCCCCCAAACATCTATTCTGCTCAAAGGAAACATTAGAGGGACCCTGTTTCTGTGCGTGTGTGTGTGTGTGTGTGTGTGTGTGTGTGTGGGGGGGGGGGGGGCTATGCTTGTGGGATGGTTTGTGGCAGAGGAAGCATTGCTTTTGAGACTCAGTCAACTCCTGAAGAAACAAAGTACAAGAAAAGTTCCGTTGTGTGGTGAAATTGCAGTTTAGTCTAAATTAATATCCTAAAATGGTCAAAATATTGACCATAAATGCAGCTTGACAATTGGATCGGCAGAACAAGGCCTTGGGGAGTTGACTCGTAAATCATCTTTGGGTCAAGGGCCATTTGACTGAGACGTGATTTTAGTTATCAGAATATCTTCAATAATGCAATAATACATTATAGATATCGTAGCACACTTATTGATTAAATGCCAACATTTTGTGTACATAGAAATTCCAGATGCCTGGGATTTATGCCAAAAAAGGAAGAATCAATGTGTTCCAAAAGGCCATTGCAAGCGATCTCAGTGAGTGGTTGTAGGCCTCGATAATGATTACCCTGTACAAGGCTTATTCGCGCTGCAAGGCTGGCAAAGAGCATCTATTATAACACATCTTCAGTAGATTGTTACCCAAACAGTCTATAAAATCCAAGTTAACTGTTATTTGACCATTTAAAGATGAAGAGCCTTTGATTAATCAGGCTCCTTCCAGAGTGCAGTTAAAGTGAGCAGAAGAGAGAGCGAGAGAGAGAGAGAGAGAGAGAGAGAGAGAGAGAGAGAGAGAGAGACAGAGAAAGAGAGAGTGTGTGTGTGTGTGTGTGTGTGAGGGAAGACAGTGAGAATATGCCTCTGTATGCTGGACCATGTCTCTGAGCTGAAGGCGAACGGAGCTGGGGTGAGGGGTGGGAGGAGGTGGGGAGGTACAGGGGATAACTGGCGCTGCTGGGATGGAGGAGAACACAGCGATAGAGAGGGAGGGTGGGAGAACGGGAGAAGGAGAGGGTGGAGCATCGGACAGATGACAAATTGTGATTAATAAATGTGGTTTAGGGAAAGCAGCGTGGAGGGTTGTTATTAATAGAGAGAATTAGAGTGGCTGTGCAACTCAATCTGCACACTGTCACTCTGCATCAGGCCCCATAATCAGAACTTAATGAAACAGCACATCACCAGGATGTAGACACATCTGCTTGCAAATAAACTGTACAGTAACCATACATGCCCACGTACGCGAGGGAGAAAATAATACATTTATGTCAAGGTGCAAGCACAATGTAATGCATGGTCCAGTGGGCCTGCATAAACTAACTTCATATTCATCTTTGTAGTATCTTGCTATACATGTGATTTATGTTCTGTGCTTTTAATCCATGTTATATCCTTTTTTCCAAGGGTCAAACCTTAACACAATCATCATATCTGCATATCTTACTCCTCATGTCCGACACACATGAACGTAAACGCAGCAACGCAAATGTAATTTATAGCATGTCTTTCTTAAAGTGTACAGTTCTCGTAGATTCCATGGATTTGGTCGTGCCTCAGATCACCTCTTTATACCCCTAACGACCTCTAAATTGATTTACAAGAGAGTAATCTCTCGCAGCAAAGAATGGGAGCTTGATAGCTGGATTCCTGTCACTGTTAACTGTGGAAGACGTGAGCGGCGGTCCCCCGGGAGCGCCGACCCTCCGGCAGCAACGTGCCTCTTGGGGACGGTGTGTCATCATCCCTCAGAGCCGATGCTCAGTATGTGTTGGTCACACTCCCTGCGTCGGTGTGGATTGTGTGACAGTGCCACAGTCTCAAAACAAAATACAATATGTCACCTATTGCTGACTGAGATAGCTGAGATTGTTGCACCCATTACCACCCTTCTTGCAATAAACACTTATCTTGTAGCATGCCAACATTTTATGTATATATAGAGTTATTTAAATGTTGCTGTGAATGGCTGAATTAAAGAATTAATGGTGTCTTTAAAAGAGTATGCAGACAAACCAGCCAGAGCAGAAAATAAATATCACATGAGTAATGTGGGCATAAATAAGTTCCTGCTTCTCTCTTACTTGTTTACACAGAACAGACGAGAGAAAAGTTAGGCCTAAAATTATGCAGGCGTGTGCACAAAAGACAGATTTATTCTGGGTGTGTCATAATATATGAAATTAATTATTAAACAAACTGATTATTCAAACACCCCACTACTGATTCTCCTGGCCCGTTTTTCTATTGTTGGCAGTGGAGACTGTGTGAGTCAAAGTAAAGTCAAGTGACACGATAAAGCAATTGCACTGAATAAAAAAAGGCATTTTATCAACATAATGCATAATGTTGAAATTTTGGCGAGTGTGAATACTAAAGGGAACAAATCAAGAAGATAATGGGGAGACAGGGAGACAGACAGCTGAAAGACATGCACATATTTCAATATTAATCACCTCAGTAATATTTTAACAGGCTTTAAAAATCCAATCCTGAGCATATTGCCTCTGATGTTGGCAATGATTATCTGCCCCATGCTGCTCCTCTGAGCACTGTTTTAGTGGGACGGACTGACCGACCAGACTGGGACTGACACACGATATACCAACATGTCCCAAAGGAAAAATCACAGGCCATTGCTCATTAAACTTCCCCTCGGTGGTGAAATTCTGTAAACAAGACTCATGAGAGAAAAGATTTATCTTTGAGAATCGTTTCTCTTGTGAGTGGACAACAATCAACTTAAAGATCGGTCACGAGAAACTGATGAAGTATTGCATTATGTAAATGATGATCAACTTACCATGTGTACACAACTTCCTCCCAACCCTCACAAGGTAAATGCATTTCCTGTAGTCTCTTATACTACGAAAATATAGTTTTATGTTCTGTTGTATTTTTCCTCCCACACAAACTCATCTTTGGAGAAAAACCCCTTAATGATTATCTGCCTCTTCATGTCCGGTGAGATCAGGCCGGTTGATCCATACATGGCCAGAGAGTGGTCGTCATATCTGAGGAGAGAGAGGTCCAAGAGGTGGTGGTTAATAAAAAGAATGTCATCAAATATGTAGACATATTCCTCTTGCTCCCAATGTCATCAAACTTTAAACTCACAGATTTGTGATTGTGCGTGTCAGACAGGTGACACAAAACTCTGAGGAAATAATGATATGAGTTAAAAATCTGGCCAAGATGTAACTGAAATGGAAGGTGATCAGAAAACATTTCCGTTTACGTGGCATCACACTAGTTCTGACAGCGAGAGAATTAATAATAATGCAATAATACCAAACACGGCCTTCCATTACTAACGGTGCAGAAATGGTTTGTCCATATACCTGCATACGTCTTTATGTGAGGATGTGAGTCTGTGTGTATACCACGGTGCAAGCCGAGTATGTGTTGGTGTGTAAGGTTTTAGGTTGAGGAAAAAGAGTAGCACAGTGTGTGGGGCAGGGTGTCTCCACTAATGAGGCTTTATAGCTGTGGGATGTGAGTCGCACACAGACAATGGTCTGGGGAACATTTAGTGTTTTTTCTTCCATTCCTCACACATCATGCTGAGGCGTCTTTTACTTTGTCAACGTCCTCCGTCCTCGCGTCCGCGGTGCAGAGAAGATGAAAACATGTGCCTTTTTTATCTGTAACACTTTATCTTGCTCAGAGTTTCTCTCCAACAACAGGTGAATGTCAGGCTAACAAGATGCAGTTGGGAGGCGTGTTGTCTATAGTGAATAACAATGTTACTTGTCACAATGTAGCAGAATAAAAATGCTGGTATGATGTAAAGGAGGGAGGGAGAGATAGAGAGAGAGTGATAGAGAGAGAGAGAGAGAGAGAGAGAGAGAGAGAGAGAGAGAGGGATCTAACAGGTGTCGACGAGGGCTGCCCATGGACCACACTGCGTGAAGCGATCCAACCACTCTGGATCACAGCGTCTGGTCGCCGTGCGCCCCTCATTTGGAATTGCGCGTCAAAGTGTTCCAGAAGGTCTTTTCTGTGCTTAATTTCCTCTGAAGTTAGCGGAATTTAAACTCTGTTTCCTACCTGGGAGGAACAGCAGGGATTAGGCGCTGATTAAGAAACTCTCGTCACTTTCCGCGCGTCTCCCGCGCGCCCGTCGGCTCTCCTGTTTGGCACCGCGGTGGGACTGAACGGAAGAAACATGTTGGCTGCTTTAAACACATGTTTGCGTCATGAAGAGCAGATGGTGAGTTTTATTTGTCCTTTTCTGTTTCTTTAAACTGTTTTAAATTCAACCAGAAATGTCCATGGTGCATTATAGATAATCACGTATTTTATGTAATGTACATATAGGCTCAAGAGAAATGCAATACAACTCAGTCAAATGTCTATTTGCCTTATTTAAAAACAAACACACATTAATCCCATCTTTATTTAAATCCTATTTTTTTCATCTTTAGCATTTGATTGTAATCATTCTTTGAATGATATCAAACATATTACATGCAGTTAAAAATGTAAATGGCAATAAATCATAAATCAATTTAAGGTGTCTGTGCTCTCTTCCACCCCCACCCCCACCCCCCCAGATGCAGATATAGCCGCAGTGGAGGAATCTATTAAAAGTGTTATTGGTTTCCGGAAGAAGGTTTTTTTTTGTGGACAGTGACATGTGAATTGTGTCAGGAAAAGATATCTGAACTCTGAACTCTGAACACTTCTAGTCATGGCATTGAGTGAAGCGTCCACATGAAGTGAAATCCTGAGCTTTGTAAGGAGGGGCACGAAAGATGATTATTCTTTGAAAAAAAACTTCAAATTATACGCATCCAGCAAAAAAGAATACAACAATACCCCCACCCCCTCCTCAAGGTGCTGCATTTGGCACCATCCCTTGTTTCCGCATACTTTTAATAAGCTTTGCTTCCACAACAACCCTCTCTCTGCCAATCATGGTTTCTGTCTGATGCTGAAACAATAAAGTGATCTGGAGAACAGCGAGGGAAGTCAAAAGAATTTCAACCAGACTTTATCAATTAAATTGTGTTTTTTTTTGTACTGTGTCACCACAAATCTGAGAAATCCAGATCGGTGTGCTTATTTCCTTAAACACGGTGATGTGTAAAGTTTCCATTGTTTTAACTATAGGCTTCAAAATATTGTGTTCCTGGTCCCCAGGACGTGTCTACAATTTTTCAAGGATCCTCTCCGCTTTTTTTCCTCCTGGCTGTCTTCCATTTTGCACTCTCTCTCATACTTCAGCTCAGTGACACGCCGTTTTCTTTCCACTCCTGTGCACATCCTTCTTCCACCAAGCCGGTTCTCTGAGGCTTCATCCTGGCCGGCACTATTCCAGTCAAGGGGGAAGAAGACTTCCTGACGCTGGCCGCTTCACGGCTCAGCCGCAGGAAACGGGTCATCGGAGCTGCTGTAGGTGTGGCCATGGTTCTGATACTGCTGGTGGCCATTCCCCTGCTGGTACATACCACCAAAGGGGGGAATAGCGACAATGCAGCGAGTCATTTTGAAATGCTTGGGAGCTGCAGGATGGTGTGTGACCCCTATGCTACGTCTCAGCCTGGCCAGGAGCTGGCCGCTGTGTCGCCACCCCCCCAGGATTACTCGGGGAAGAAGCTGAAGTCTGGGTTTCGCGGGCCTCCGGGGATCCCCGGCCCTCAAGGAGCACGTGGACCCCCTGGAGAGCCGGGCAAACCAGGGCCACAGGGGCCCCAAGGTCCGGGTCCGGGTGGCTATTCTCCCTCACTCTACACGCCCAAAATCGCCTTTTACGCAGGCCTACGCAAGCAGCATGAGGGGAGTGAGATCCTGAAGTTTGATGACGTGGTGACTAACGTGGGTAACTACTATGAACCTAGCACCGGCAAGTTCACCTGCCCTCTCCCGGGCATCTACTTCTTCACCTACCACGTTCTCATGAGAGGTGGCGACGGCACCAGCATGTGGGCGGACCTGAAGAAGAACGGACTGGTAAGAGAATGTGTCTGTGTGTGTGTGTTTGTGTGCATGCAAGAAGGTGTGTGTGTGTGTGTGTGTGTGTGTGTGTGTACAATAGAGGGTCTGCATGCATGCGTTTGTATGTATGCACACACACGACCATGCAGCAGATTTCCGTTCCCAGTTGACCATCCTGTGTGACCATTGACTCACGTTCACTTCGGTAACATTGAGCTCTTCAGATTCCGAGCACATTCCACTTATCAGGTGGCAACATGACAGCCAAAGAATGAAAGAGCAATCTTTCTTCTCATTAAGGGAAATTCTTGCTATACAGTCCACAATCCAAGCTACGGATATTTGCATTCTCATACGCACTTTGGCTAAATGACAAGTGGCAGAATGCCGGCGCCGCCGAAAGGAAATGTCTAATTAGTAAGTATCGTACACAGAGCTTGATTATCACCTAAACAGAAGTGCAAAAGAGCACGGGAGAAATGTCTGTCAGTACGTGGACCAGTCAGTTTACATCTCGGCTAAATAAATAATGAACGTAAAATTGACAGTCCACTCATCCACTCGCTCATTCCCCAGACACTAATTAAAGGCACATGTGCTGATGGGAGGAAGGGAGACGAGCGGCGGGAGGAATCACAGGCATTTCATCAGAGGACTCTAAATTCAGGAAACATTCTTCAAGTTGTTTTTTTTACATTCATTCATTCATCAAGGACTTCAAATGCAAATACGCTCTGCTCAGACCTCACTTTATGGATACCTAGTGCACCAAGGACTCTCAGGCCGTGGACGCCGCCTAATACAGGTTCATAGGGTTTACGCAGGCCCTTGTAAATAAGATTGATTTTTAATATCTAATTTAGATTATATTTGGTGCCACAGAGGTGAATATGTGTTTAAGCCGGCCGACTTAATGCCTCGTATTATCATTTGTCATCTTAACACCGCTCAATAATTTTACATTACCTGCTATACTTTCATCTCCATACCCGTCCCCAGCTTGTTCATTGATCATCCATTAATTATCCTTTCACTCAACTCAATCATTTAACCTTGGTCTATCTGAAACCCGTCAGGTGGCCTCCTTAAACAGCCGCGTTGTCGAGCGCTCTCCTAATGAGGATCCAAACAAACAGAGCTTCTGGTAGGGCACAATGGAGAGTCTATGAAGTGCTGAGGCTTTCTTGGATATCTCTCTGCCCACTGGTTATGCTTTCCACACAATAAAGAAGGATTGACAGAGACACAATTGTGCCATCTTCCCTTTCCGCTTGCGTCGTAACTTTGACACCTTAACAGATACGGTCATTTGTTACGTTGGGTTTGTTAGGCAGCCGGTTTTAGTGCACGTCTCAGACAGGTTCAGCGAGAATGAATGAAACACAAGAGACCTGACATGACATAGACATGCCGAGGCGTTAACTCTGAGACAGTGAAAGTGAGAAGGAAAACAAGACAAGTGAGTTGATGGGAAGATCCGGGGTGGAGCAGAGGAAGATAGATGACCTAATGGAGGTGTGGAGACAGTGGGCTGGTAGACGAGGCATCAGGGAGGCTGGTGGTGAAGGCCGAGATGAGATCAGGCATGATGACCAATGGACACCCCCTCAACACGTCTCGGCTTGACAAGTGATCAAGGTCGTTCCAGAGAAAGAAAGAGAATTGGTTTACAAACTGTATTTATGCACCAATTGCAGTAAGGGAGTGGAAGATCATTCATTAGCTCTGGACATCAACAGATTACCTCGAGGAATTGCTCTACTCCGGTATCTTTGCTAATGGCGTTTAAATAGGCACAGTGCCGAGCGGCCCGACTCGTGTGCCATGAGTGTGGTGCGATGCCAGCATCTCAGGAGGATGTGCTGACTGAGGCAGGGCTTCTGTGGGATTCCTAGATCCAATACCTATTACCTTCACTAAATCCCCACTCTGTAAAGCCTACCTGCTCACACTTCAATCTAACTTTCACGAATCATCGCAGCATCATGACAGGGTTTCAGAGATAGGGGATTTGGGATTGAAGAGGTAGCTCCCATTTTTGTAATGCAATGGTAATCGACGTAAAGTACAATTTCAATGTGGATGTTTGCTCTGCACTTGTAGAGCCCTTTCCCCCCTTTTAAATGTGAAATGCAAAGTTAGGACACAGGAGGCACACAATGCCACATTGTGATCATCCATGTTTGAAAGATGATGCAGTCATACATCATTATAATACTTAATGATTGAATATTTATTCAGCCTTAGTCAAAACAAATAGTTGTAAATGTTCTCCCGATTGGTGCCACTACTGTTATAAATGTGTTTAATCTCACTATTCCTAAATCACTGTCAAGGATACAGGAGTTGAATTAATATTCCAGATAGGTGGCAAATGTTATTAAGACGGTCTATGCTAATGTTGGCATGCTGATGCTATGAAGGTTGGTAATACGTCATGCGGACCTTCTTAACAATCTCTTCCATTCTCCTCATTAACTGGTTGGCGAGCTTTTCGCCGACTCATTTATATTCCCATAGTGCCCCACTGTATATCTATGATAAATATTCTTAACACAATGTACAATGTAGACAAATAGCCACTGGCTCGGCTCCCATTTCATTTCTCCCTTATTTTTTTTCATCAGACTCTTAATAGCTCAGTTAAAGGTCAAGTTATTTTACACAGTAGTGTTAAAATGTCATCCCTCGGTGTAATGACTGGTACCTGTAATAACTTCCCCAGTACAGAGACATAGATATGCTATAGGTGAAATTTAATTAGCCTCAGAGCAAGGGAAAGTGTTAGATATGACATCATTTGTTCTAAGACGATAATTTAGACAGGATGATGTATTTCAGTCCATAAGAGATCTAAATCAAATATAAAAAGTACCTCTGATGAAACACATAATTTAATGAAGTCAATCCCGTTCCTACTGTGCAAATGATTTCCCATCATAGCGCAGCAGTAGCGCTGAATGCCAGGGAAAAGTAGTGAAAGGTACGGCGCCATGCTGCAGGCTCTGGTCGCCACGTAATCCCCGGGGTCCCAACGGAGAGGAAAAACCTATTCAATACATATTCTATTTCCACAACATCGCCCCCCACCACCCATCACCAACCCTCCTGCCATGTGCTGGAGTCCCTTAGGTAAGTTTAACAGCTACTTTTCTATTGTCTCCACTCTAAGAGGTCAGTATATCACAGTGAATGCATCTTGTCAGTTTTATTACCAGTGGAGCACAGACCCACGGATAAAACAAGCCTTCATATACCCCCACATCTCACCGGTCTCACAAAATAGCCTCGCTTGATCAGCCTGTTACTCTAGGCGCCCCCCCCCCCCCCCTTTCCTCGACCCCCTGGCCCTTGTTTTTCTCCCCCTCCACCTTCTTTTTGTCTCTCCGTGTATGCCTTCAGCGCTGCAGCTCCGCTTGTATAGACGATCACACTGCAGCTGCTCCCCACACCTCCTCCCCCCCCCCCACACACACCTCCGTCCCCTCCTCCTTGCCTGTGGCCCCCTCTGCTCCCAGGCGTGTTTACTGGAGGCCCGATAATGAAAGGGTGAGGCAGAGACAGAGACAGCCACAGGCGAACCCTGGGGGCCCCTGCCTCACGGCTCACAACCCTTCAAGCTCCAGGATCAGCACAGTGTGCTGCCTGGTTCACACGGATCAGGCTGTGTCCTCCAGCCTTATCCCTCTCCTCCGCCGGCTTCCTGTCCTAATCCCACCACGGCCCTCTGATGCCCGTCTGTCTGGCATCTGCATTAATGGACGGCTTGCATTATTCCTTCACGCACAGGAACCTCGGCTGAAGCACCAATTCACAGATGGTATATTGGCAAAATGACATCTATACTGACTGATGAATACTATTCTCTGGTGAGAGTATTCAGCCGCACTTTCATGCATTAAGTCATGAGAATCGGAGAAGACCCGAGGTGGTGAAGATCTCTCTACATCTCCCTCGGTTACCCTGTTTGGATAAAATAATGAGCAGGATGACATATGCCTTGTGTCAATAGGAAGTCACAACAACAGCAGAGCTGTCAGCTGTAGCGCGGGATGCAAATTTGATATTGGCTGTCACTACACATGTCAAGCAGAACAACAGTATAACCTTTTCAGATGACAATGGATTGGGGTCATGGTCCAGGGGGCCAAAGAAGAATTGAATAGTTATTTTCAATTAGTTATATTAATTGGGCTGCCTGGTAACACAAGGGTACCCACAACTTAAAGAAATGATACAGCTTTGATTATATAACAAAAAATCAACACTCTGATTTCGTGGCCAGCCTATAGGTCAGATTACCAACTATGCTCTGTGTGCTATGTTTCAATCAATTTCATTTTATTTCACTCATTTAACCCTCCTGTTACCTTCAAATATACTAACATATTTTACCCTTAGGGTCAATTTGACCACAGCAATTAAAAACTCCAGAAAATTATTTGAATTAATATTGTTTCCCAAGTTTAAGTGTGAGGTACTTTATGTTTGTTTGTTGATACCTAAACAGCCTTTTAAATAAATAGAAAGGTTGATATTTCTTATATGTTTTACAGTGACAAACAGCCTGGGGTCAAATTGACCCCAAAGAACACCACTGCGTAGACGTTGAGTTCAGGACAGTGAAAACATCTCATCATGTGAATTCTGTTTTCCCAGTTGTCCCCAATAAATTAGGAAAAGTCATGAAATATGAAGCAAAAAAAATGATATCATTCATTTATTTAGAGACGTTAAACATTGACATAGGTAATAGGAGGGTTAACAACTTATATTGTGTATTTGTATGTCGAGGACATGGATGTATTGAGCAGATCTACATTCCCTATATCTCATAATGATTTTATAGCCAGATAACCTTTACACTATCTCAATTCATTAAACATGTGATTTTATTAATATACAAGCTCATTGTTGTATGAACAGGTGCACCTGCCTGCATGTGTTTCACTTCTCCACATCCCAGACGGTCTTTGACTGAGGTTACTTCATCCAACTTTCATTTCTTCCATAATTCCCGCGGAGACAATGTTTAGGTCATTTCTATTTCTGTTTAACTTTTACCACACAATATGGCTCTGTGCACACCTGTCTATTGCAATGATAAAAGTTGAAGTTTTAGGCAGAGGTAGACTAGGATGCCTTAAAACCCCCCTGTGGACGACACCATCTAACTCCACAAAACGGTTGTAGTAATGAAACACAAGATATTCTTGTGTTTAATGCGTGGTTATTGAGCTGTGAAGCCGCAGGAAATGAGCTTCTCTACTCCCTAAACTAAACTGGTCACCAACATGCAGCATCTCGATGCAACATCCATGACCTGGATTTAATTGAAGGAGACCTACAGACAGTGTCCATGAAATTGAACACATGTCCAGGGTAGATAGATAGATGGTGAACAATAAGAAAATGGCAAAATGGATAGGTGCACAGGGATGAGAGCAACCGGTGACAGTAATTCAGCCAGTGCTGCTCAGTGATTGACTGTTTTCAAATTGATGCATGCTCATCGGGGAGAAAGAGGCCCAGCGATGGGGATGGCATGATGGTCGTTGCGCTGCAGATCATATTCGTTGGCTGTCATGGAGATGTGAGTGTCCTGTCTGGCTGCTGACACAGATTGAGTGCTCCCACCGCAGACGGACATTGAGCCCGACACAAGGCCACTGCTGGCTGACATATGTCTGATGATTCCCGCTGCTCCACCAGAAATATTGATAGATCCTCCATAGGACGTTTTTAGGATTGCAACTTAATAACTCCGAGCCCTTTAAATGTGCATGCCAGTTTGACCAAAACATGAACTAATGCAGAGCTATACGCTTGGCATGTTGCAATCTAAGCGTGTGTATTTAAATGTCTACAATGAGTAAACCCAATTAAATGTGTTAAGAAACTAGTAAAGATTTACTGCTGCTGGGTCAATAACACGGAACCACACACTGCATGCAAATGTGAAACTGTCTGGCTTCGGCATAGCCACTCAATATCATGCATATTGAACTGGCCCTAGGATCACAAGCAACAGGTCAATAGCCGAGGTGGATCGTGATGCTGCTTCTGGAATGAACTAGTTTCGCCACGGACAACTTGTTGTCCCCGATGATTACGCTTATCTTCACGACCCAATCAGATCTCCGTCCTTCGCTGTGCGCCTCAGCCCCAGCAAAGGACGGATCAATAACGGACACAGTGGTCGTGTTCTCAGTCCACCTTTGGGGTCACCGTCCCATCCATCCGTTTATCCGGCACAAATGCAGAGGAGATGTCATATTCACAAATGTCTCGTTCGGAAGCTTTTCATAATTTATAATGACCCAGCCTAAAATAAATAATGTGATAAAGGAATGAGTGAATGGGTTTGGTCTCCAGGAGCTGCTGAGCTCCTGGAGCTGTTGCGTAAGTGGCGGTGACATTTGCAAGTGTTTGTTCAGTTTCCTCCATGCTCTAATTGCCAATGCGTATGTCCTCTGTGGGTGACAGGTAAGAGCCAGCGCCATCGCTCAGGACGCCGATCAGAATTACGACTACGCATCCAACAGTGTGATCCTGCATTTGGACGTGGGTGATGAGGTGTGTGTGCAGCTGGACGGGGGGAAGGTCCACGGAGGGAACACAAACAAGTACAGCACCTTCTCCGGTTTCCTCATCTACCCAGACTGAAAGTCATCCTTCCTTACCGAGAACGGACACCAACACACACACGCAGACATAATAATCACGATTACACAGACATGTTCATATGCAAATCAATGCACATATACAGACATGCAGAGACTCCATTCCTGCATGGACAAATAAACACACACTAAACACACACATACAGACACAGAGATTACAGACGACCAAAAGCGTGGATCGGGTGAACGTCAGAGAGAAGTGGAATTAAGTCGAGTTGTGTGATTTTGCAGCCAATCATCATGAATATCAGTAATTAGTGGCGCCCTTTGTGCAAATATGAATGTACAGTTAACAATTGCTCAGAAAAATCCAAAGTACTATAATGTGATCCCTATTAACTGACATTGTGAAAACTAGGATTTAACAATCACTCTTGGAATAATTGTTTTTCAAAGCAATAATGGTGTTGAGGTCGCCATTGATCGCGATGACCTCTGATCGAATGGCCTGCCTATGTTTTACAACTCATCGTTGTAAAATATATTTTCCGACAGGGATTTACAGCAGTTGAAATTAAATCCCTGTTGTGGTTCAGCCTGTATTTGGGCCATACTGATCAAAATAAGGCCATCTGAGTAAACACAGATGTTTGACCCCTCTTTTCTGTTTTCATCACAAAGTCTGATATCACAGCAAGATCAAAACTCAACATATTACAAGGCATCGCATTTTACAGACAGCACTTGTGTGTGATGAAGTTTTAATTGCCAAGTGCATTATTGACAGAAGTGTGTGTGTGTGTGCGTGCGTGCGTGCGTGTGTGTGTGTGTGTGGGGGGGGGGCAGTAGTATGAGTGAATACATAGATATTGTAATATGAGGCAGTGAAAAGTAACAGCTGCTGTGTTTTACTTACATTTAATGTTGTACAATACATTACAGGCACATTACTGTTATTTCACTGCCATATCGACTTAGTACTTTATTTTTGAGAGAGCCTGTTAAAATATTATCATACAGTATGTATCATACAGTAATCCTGGGATCTGGTACGTTGAATAGGCGGAGTAGACAACTGCTATTAAAAATATCTATACCTACCATGTGTGTGTTTGTGCATGTTGTTTTGCTGTGGTGTAGGTCAGGGCTGAATAAAGGCATGTATGTTCAACATAAATTGTCATAAACACATGCATACCCTTGTTCAGTTTTATTTGGAGTGACCACTTGGACCGCCTGGAGAATTGGATATACGACATGGCTTTGTGGACTTACAGATGAGATCCAACCGATGGGGGCTGACCGCAGCTCTGCCTGCAACAACATGGATTTCCAATATGTCTTAAGACACTGTTAAGACACAAACATGAGTACCGCTGTATCGATCTCTGCTCAACACACCCAGGGTCTACAAAATGAGTTCAATCTTACAATATAGTCATCAATTGTACAAACAAACTAAATTGGTTCAGTGTTTGATGGATGTTGCTTGACATTGTTTATCAGAATGTTGACTAAAGCTCATTTGTTGGCAAGACCCATCAACAATAACAACAAATACATTGTGGGAATTTATGAAAATTAAAAGAATGTACTAACATGTATAGATTGAGTACATTTCTCTCAATTTACTGATAATCACACTGATTTTATAGATGTCATGCTGTGCTCTGTCTCACACTTATCCAGCCTCTCCGAGTGAAACTATATTTCTAAATATAGTTACGGGAAATAAAAAATAAATAATTTAAACAGACTTTTTAATGATTCATCTATTAATTATTGATTATTTGCTGCTTATTGTTTGGTCTATAAAATGTCAGACAATTTTCCAGAGTGCAATGTGACTTTTTAAAATGTCTTGTTTTATCTGACCAGAGACTTTAGGTGTCGTGGGATTAGAAAGAAAAGAAGATCCTCACATGTGAGAAGCTGGCCTGTGGATATTTTTCTTGAAAATGTAATATTTTGATAAATGCTTAAAACAGATCAATATATATTCTAATGATCTGAATTTTAGCCAGCATGTTCTTTCGTCAATTAACTGACCATCTGTGTTATTTAATTTTAGGAGGCATATCAAAAAAAAGTATTTAAAATTAAAAGTAATAGGTAGTTTATTGTTAATCCAATTTACTCACCAGTAGTTCTTTACTGCTTACAAATCAAAACAATATGATATAAAACTACAGGCAGTTGATGGAAACGTCATCACTATGCTTTGTTGTATAAATAATTTAAGGGAACTCAATATTGCCAGTTTAACAGTTCCTTAAACATGGAGGGAGAGAGCGAGAGCGAGACATCACCTCCGTGTTAAATAAAATGAATCTTGAATACCTCTTGGATTACTGGCAAAAACCAAAGTGTCTAATTAGAGAAGAGAGCTGACGGCATTCCAGACTTAAAGGATTTGTTGAATGTGTTGCTCCTGATCGGAGAGAGCGGGCTGCAGCCGAGCCGTGGCTGGGCCCGGCCCCCGGCCCCCGGCCCCCGGCCCCCTCTACTGGCAGATTCCAGTTGAAAGTTAATTGGACGGGGAGAGGTCTGAGACAGGCTGCGCTGAGGCCCATTAGTGAATCCCCTGTCGAATGCACAGCCACGAGGATCACAGACTCACAAATAGGAGGATTAAAATAATCAATAGCCTTGACTTCCATCGACCACACACATACACACCGAGTAATTAGTGGACAACCTATTCAGCAGTGGACTATGACACCCTCCTGAACCGGAGCCCGCACACTCCCGGTCGCTGCGGGGCCTAATGAGAGGAAATAGTTGAGGCTGCTTGGGAGGGAAATGAAGAAAAGGTCACGCAGCCACCAAACGGCCACCTACTGCCCAAGACTTGGTGCTTTGTCACGGATCATTAAAAAAATAAAAGCATGGCCGCAAAAAATGTACAATGAAATGTTTTGGGGTTGATATTTGAGTTTGCAATGTCCCTAAACTAAGAGAAACCATAAACAGCCAATAAAAGATGATATTGACTTGAGCACCAGAGCTTAAATCCATGACGACCTTCAAATTACGTATTTGGCACAAAAGAAAAGGACCGAAGTACGCCTCACTGAACAATGCATTGTTCTTTCTGACTCCAGCAGCAGCACTGCCCTCTTGTGTCGGAGGAAAAGCTTCAATGCGCTGCACAACACCTCACACAAGGCACATTAAACAAATGAGCTCAAAACCAACACAATTAGTTTTCAGGAAAAACATTTATTTAAATGAAGCAAAAGATTTAGGGGATTTAAAAACATGGGAGCACATTTTAATTTTTTTTTCTGTGTGATCGTATAGTTTTGAATACAGCGATTTACCGTATGATTGGAGGAACACATTCCTCAGCCAAAGAAATGTTTAGCCAATGATACAGTAGGCTGCTGACAGCTGGATACCATACATGTATATATCTATATATATTAATGTCCCATCCAACATTGACACACTAGTCTGAATAACTACAGTATATCTTTATTGGTGCGTGCCCTCTTAAGTGCTGCATCTTGGAATGTTAATGCAAACAATGCGAGCATCAAGACGTCTGAATGCGTACACGTTGGTCTCATCTGTGAACGGACCTGCAGAGACAGGGCCCTCTGGTCTTCTAGGGAATGTAAAAGGCACTTCTTAAATCAAACCGATGTGGAAAACCAATCCATGGAAAAGGTTGGGGGGCAGGTGATGTCGAAGCAAACTGAAAATATGGGGTACACGTGACAGGGTAGAAAAGGTTGGCTGCTCTCCGTCTTCACCCGTTCATGACCATCCGGACGAGTTCTGCAAAAGAAGAAACACGCGTGAGAGTCTTGGTCTAGATCCGCATCTGGAGGCAGAGCCCCCACATCCTGTTCAACCAGATGAGAGACGGATGGAAGACGGTTACTGCGAGAAAGAGGTACGGTAATCATCTCCATCTCCTATTTAGCCGAAGCCCATGGCCATGTCTATGCTCCAAGAAGAGCCGGTTAGAGAAGCCATCCTCGCTGTATGCTTTCCTCTAGTCGAGAAGCAAAGGAAAGGGGAGACGGTCAAGGGAGCCAAGTCCAGGCAGACGGCGGCCAGCTACGAATTCAGCTTCCATAAGTAGAGAGGCGTAAACAATCAGCACAAGAGCAACTCGTTGCATCTCTCTGGTTAGTAGGAAAAGGGACTGGTCCACTCCCAAGGCTGGTGGCTATATTAACACGTGAAGAACATCTTCAATGTAATAAACCGTCTACTCATCAGTTTGGAAAGAGCAGCACCGCTAACACAGAGAATTAAGCCTATTTGGATAGTGCCAATGACATGCAAATTAGATAAGAGCAGTCTTGTGACCTACACACACACACACACACACACACACACACACAAGTCGACAGTGGCTACCAGGCTTTCCCCGAATGAGACCAGTCACTTCCCTGCGTGTCCCTCACACCCCGTATGACCTCGGGGGAGTTCAGACACATGCAGAGGGGCATGCGGCAGCCAGGGGCCGAGACAGAGCGCTGCAGGAGGGCCAGGAGGAGCAGCAGGAGGAGGAGGAGGAGGGGGGACAGGAGCAGCAGGAGGATACGCGTGGGTCACAGCCTCAGGATTAGATACGAGAGAGACCACAAGGCTTTCCCACAGGAACCGACAGGTCCACTTTGCAACTCGACATTGTACGCGTTTTCAAATGATGCAGCGCAAAACCACAGTCAATAAGTGCGAGGGTGGCCTAATGGGAACAAATTATTTAACAACTCAATTGCAGGAAAGCCTGGAGGTGCACTCTCACGGTGAACCAGACGCCCATACCGGCCCTCAGCCTGCCATGATGTGGCGGACAAACGCTGTGGAGGAAGAACAGTTAACACTGTTAGACATGGCCGCTTACAGCAGTCAATTAACCCAGGTGTAAAGACGCGTGGGCCGGAGGGATACCCACATCGTGACACTAACGGGAGCATTGGCTGTCTGGAGAGACAGCGTAGTAGTTAGAAACGGGCGCTTCAATGGACTGCCTTCAGAGAGCGAGGACCGTGTTCTACCATAGTTCAACACCACAGAAAATGTCAGCATGAAAGCTTGTTTGTTTTCAGCCGATCATCGTTGAAACAGAGCAGCCGATATCGCTGACGGGGGCCACGTGTTTGAGTGCTCACGTAAACACACGGTGTGCAAAGCCCCGTCCTCAGAGACACAGGAGAGGAACTACAATGGCAGCAAATGACAGTAACATGCAGGAAAGACCGAGCAGACAACAAGAGTGGGTATAAATTCAGTAAATAACGTATGTTGTTGTCTTTCAGCGGGGTGGAAGGACCCCTCGAGGGCAATGGCAACTGAAACAATAACATAACTCGTGTAACCGAGCGCACAGTACAGTGTCTGTGCCGACTGTAGTTTCATGGCCATCGACTGGGTGTGAGTTTCTTTGACAGTAGGTATTTGGCAACAGGATTGCCACATGCCGTCCACATCATGGCAAGTATCACATCCTGGTGCATTTCTTTCCCGCTTACCTTCATAATTGATGCAACCATTGGCGTCTTCGTGTCCCGCCAAGAGTGTCTCAACTTCCTCCTCTGACATTTTCTCACCTGAAAAAGAAACAATACATGTTATTTATTCATTTTAAAATATAAATTTAGAAATATAAAAGAACTTAAAAAAATATTTCACAAGTGAATAAGTCATAAATGTGCACAAGTAAAAAGTAAAAACAACACTAAAAATACACACGCACACCTGATAACCTAAATTAATAACATGCAAATAATTTACTTTTTGATATCATGTATATTAAGTTTTCAGCAGGTACATTTTGCACTGGCAATATCCATTGTGGAAAATTTCAGTAAAATAATTTAAACGGCATGAACACATGAAATAAACTCTAAATAACCTTCCCATCCAGCCGTCTATTCAAGGGCGATACGAAGGTAACTTGCCTAGCGTGGTGAGGACGTGGCGAAGCTCTGCTCCCATTACTGTGCCGTTGCCCTCCTTGTCGAAGACACGCAGTCCCTCCACAAAGTCCTCCATGGAGCCCTGGTCTTTATTTTTAGCGATGGCCTGGAACATGGGCAGGAACTGCTCAAAGTCGAGCATCTTGCAGTTCATCTCTGTAAAAATAAAGAAAGATAGAAATATGAGGAAAGTCTCAGCTTCCAGCTGCAAAACACTTTAACCACAGACAGATTAAAATCAAAACAATATTTGTTTCTGAACAGTGACAGAATGCATGTACATAAAAATAAATAACTCCCATTAAGTGCATTTCTTTCCCTCTCACCGTCGGCCTTGGGGTTGCCCAGGACCTTAAGCACCTCGGCGTTGACGGGGTTCTGGCCCAGGGCCCGCATGACGTCACCACACTGGCTGAAGCTGATCTTGCCATCTCCGGTCCTGTCGAACAGCAAGAATGCCTCCTTAAACTCTGCAGGACACACAGACACAGGACGAGTTAGTGCAGGGATATGAATTACTGTAAACAATGGCGATCAGCAGACATGTATGGATGAATGATATGGAGATAATAAGAAACTTAGAAATAGATGAAATCAGAAAAGCCAGAAAATGAGAACAGGCGGAAAATAAAAAGCAAAGATTTGAATGATCTTGTTTTCTGCTGGGAGGTCAACAATTAAAGTGAGCAGGAGGGACACGCCCACACTGAGCAACCTGCGCATGGTCCACACTACCCTAGCCAACATGACTCCGGCTCTCCAGGATAAAAGATGCATTCATAAAACCATTTCAAATGCAAACTAATAAAATAATAATCTAGGAGTATTTTATTATATTTTATACAACTCCGTACTATAACCGTTTGCATGGTAGATTGTGACGCAACCACTGAAAAGCAGCTGCTCTGTATACTCTGCTGTTAGACACTGGAAAACCCCCTTCTAACTTCCTCAAATCAGCAAATACTACATACTCACTTCAGTCATATGGTTGGCTGATTACTTTTTTACTACACCTTGACAAAAACAAGGTAAAAGTACAATACCAGTGAAACCCTTCATGTTCTGTCATGTCGTAGTTTGAACATGCACACACTTGGGCATTTAGTTTCCAAAGATATCAAATATGTCTGGAATCGGGTTAACATTGTAATGCATCATGCCTTCATTAAAGAACCAAAACAAACATGCATGGATATCGTATGTTAGACTTTCTTTTAATACAACTCTGTAAATGAGATGGCCAAGATCATCCTAAATGCTTCCAACCTAATTAGAAGTACACAAACGTTTCCTGCAGATCATCAACATCAGATACGCTTCACAACATGCATTTCAAACTCTTAGACTGCGGTAAGTGGTGCCGACTCATGTTCAAAGTATTTTTGAAAAGTTACACTTAATAAATATCAAATATTGAATTAACCAAATAAATACCACATGGTTTATCTCCTTCATAAAAATAAAACATTCAATTAAACAATGTGAAAGTTACATTATATTGCAATCCATCAGCTTCACTTGAGGTTTGTATGAAATGTCTTCTTTAATATCTTGCCCATTTGATGGTAGCAATCAAATAATTAACATCAGTAGTTCTCACCGTTTTAGTTATAAATTTGACCAGATTCATAAAGTGTCTATATGAGCGGATGGTCAGTTGCTACTTATCTAATAAATAGTAACCAGGGAGCCATGGAGTCAGATTGCACAACAACCAGGCAGCAGTCTGGTCCTAATGTTATGAGACAAGCCATTCCCAAAAAAGCTCAGGCACTGTTGTGGAGTTTCTTCCTGTTCTGAGGAATGTGACTCTTCCCTTTAGGCCAGGGAGCACTTTCCTAGCACCATATTTGGTAATAGAGGAGTGGAGCAAAGTAGGAGGGGAGTGAGAGTCGCTATAGCCCATTATGACAACTGCGATTAAACAAACCAGCCCTGGGACAAAAACATGCATGACTGTATCCAGCACCAAAAAAGGTCACGCTTGAAGATGCCTCACTTGGAAGATTAAAAAGGCAAAGCGAATGGCAAACTGACAACCAGGACTTATGATAACATATGAACGCTGGCTACAATTGGCTTTATACGTATTGCCAATGCATGATTTTCCACATACAGAAACAATGCAACACACGGTCAAAGCTGCCAAGTAATATAACATTAAATGCAACATGTGACTGACTTTTGACGGACCAGACAGTGCAAAGCGACTCTACTTCACGGTGGAAACAGGCTGACGTTAGGTGGACCCAGGAGGAGCATGCAGATCACACCCTAAACACTCCGAGATAGCCATCAGTTTGGAGCCGAGGCGGTCCCCTCTCACTGACTTACCATGAATCTGATCCAGGTTAAATTCAATCTGGAAAGGATAAGCAGTTGCAAGTGGAAAGTGATGAAACAGTACAGAAATTAAGAAGAATCACCGAGCCTACGAAACACGACAGCTATGGCAGGCGGCAGAGAGCAGGGTGATAGTGGAGGTACAGGGCAAAGTGTAATCTCAACCAAGCGAGAATGAAAGCATGCAAAACGAGCGAGATTTGGAAAATGTCCCGACACAAAATTAAAACTCACCAATAATTTGATCTTCCGAGAAGTCAGACTGTTCAGAGAGAAAGCAGGCTACATGATTATGGTCTCCTTTGCTCTCCAGTGAATTGCTAGCTGGGTTAACTTCAACGACATTTCAACATGTTATTTCGGATAGTTAGATTTACTCGAACAATACATTCCGTAACATTAGATCAATCCGCAACGGGTTGTATCCACGCGGGTATATAGACAACATCAACTCGCTTGTCGCGTGAATGTTAACTTTAATCCATCTACCGTGCGAGCTAATGTTAGCTTGTCAAAAGTTGCACTTCCGGTAACAGCCCGCGAGCCAACTTAGACGTCGAAACTCAACTTATATTTTAAAAGGTACACTATTTCCTTGAGGCAAGACATTAATTAAACAAGACAAAATGCTGCGCAAGTCGAGGGGAGCATACATAAAAACCCACCATTGCTGTGTTGGCTGAGGTGTGTCCGAGGAATCGACAAACCAAAGAATGTGTGACGGCTCTCGGAGCGGGGCTGGGTGAGGAGGAGAAACCAGCGGACTATGGCAGCGTGCGTCATGACGTAGGACGCACGACGTCACGCACCAGGGCAATCAACTGCACTCCATATTAGGCCTAGAGATCCAGGTGTACGCTTGTGTACATTACAGTGCATTAATGACATGCCTTAAGGCTGCTTGATCTGCTCACTGTGTGATCGAGGTGACAGATGGTACTACATGGAATATGCAACTGTATTCTGTACCCGTTTAATTAAATTTAAGGGCTGAGTTTACTCACGTTTTACTCTATTTTCAAGAATGCATTAAGTCACCTATTATGATCAGACTGTTTTACATTAATAATGCATATATTTAAATACGTAAAGCCCCCCCCCATTAATTTATATGTGCTGCTTTGGTTATTGCGCTCACCTTAAAAGGAATCACAACTGTGGCATCACAACTATTTTTAATAGGACATTTAAAATCTCCAATGCTCATACAAGGTGAACTAGATCATTACATAAGTGAATTAGGACA
The DNA here is from genome assembly GCA_036178185.1 of Liparis tanakae. NCBI lineage: Eukaryota > Metazoa > Chordata > Actinopteri > Perciformes > Liparidae > Liparis > Liparis tanakae. The sequence continues at coordinate 12,990,393 of CM070097.1, read as the reverse complement.
CATCATATGGCGAGTAGTTACTCTTAACTCTTTTAATAGCAATCGTCTAGTGCATATTAATGGTTTCTGGATTAAGAACTGTTATCGAGGTTCACTGTTTTTGTTAAAAAAACATATCAGACTCAAATTATTATTCCAAGGACAGTGTTTTAGCTCAGATGGGATCTTTAATATACAGTCATTTGCATTTCAGCAGCCTGCCCTTAGCATTACACAGTAGGCAGTGTGGTCAATGGTCCCTATGTTAAGTGATATGTGTTCTGATTAAGACATTATTTGAAAGGTGTTTAATGAATCTTTGTTCCTTTGTGGTGCGTGTTTGCCTTTGATGGCTAAATGAATGCATGGTTGCACCGGATGACTCTTAGCAGCATAGCTAAAGCACCCTGTTTGCACAGAAGGAACTCTGTCCTATTGTCTTGTCCGTGGTCCCACTGTGAGCAGAGAGGGATGTCTTTACATGGCCCACATATCCTGGCAGGCTAAATGGGACAGCCTCGCTCCTTACAAGTATGTAGTAACAGCAACACATTGCACCACTTAAAGCACTAGAGAATGGCAGCAAAGCTAAAGCACACACACAGATAAAGTACATTAACACAACGTATAATGTGGGCACCAGTGTAGTTTGAGTTACTTTGACACATCTTTACATTCATGTTTTGTCTGATTGATCTATCCCTGCCTTTGACTTGAGAGCACCAATAGCTTAGACTTATGTAATGTTAACAGGATTTATTTGGTCAAGGTACTTACACAATTTACTACATTTTTATATATTTAGTGATATTTTATATTTTAATAATAATGAATATATTAATTTAATATGTACTTCATTTCCAGAGTATACAATATAAATGACACCGTTTCTAAATAATCACATTGCCTTTTCTCAATCCCTTATTGCCTTATGTGTTGTATAACATTAACAGTTAACACGTGTCACTACAAAGAAAATGACACTTTACAAAGTGCCTCTGGTTGGTTTTGTTGTATCAGTATATGACTTCATGACTTCATGAACTTCTTCAACTAACTAGAGGCAAGATAATCTCTTGCCCTCAACCAGTGCCAATCTGTCCTTCATTGGAGTGGCCTTGGAAACCGCTGTATGCCCTGGTGTATATTTGAATGTTTTTTCTCCCATTAACCTTGACCAATTGTCTTTAATGGTTTCTACTTCTAAACCTTCTACTCGTCTCTTGGACCCCGTCCCGACGAGGCTGCTTTAAGACGTTTTGCCTTTAATGCGCAGCTCTATATTAGATATCGTCAATGTGTCTTTGCTAACAGGTCATGTACCACATTCCTTCAGAGTAGCTGTCATTAAACCTATCCTGAAGCCCACACTGGATCCAAAGGTGTTGGCTAACTACAGACCGATCTCTAACCTCCCCTTCCTCTCCAAGATCCTTGAGAAAGTGGTCGCAAACCAGTTGTGTGATTTTCTCCATCATAATAGTTTATTTGAGGAGTTTCAGTCAGGATTTAGAAAACACCACAGCACAGAGACAGCACGGGTGACACTTAGAACTGGCCTCTTAATTGCATCAGATAAAGGACTCATCTCTGTACTTGTTTTGCTGCGTTCGACACTATTGACCATGCCATCCTATTACAGAGACTGGATCAGTCGATTAGCATTTCAGGCACCGCACTAAGTTGGTTTAAATCCTATTCATCAGATCAATCTATATTTTTATTTGTAAACGATGAAGGCTCGATGACCACCAACGTTAGTCACACATTACTAACTCTGTTTCCTCTCCGGAGTCTTTGTGACTTCACGTCTCGTAGGGTCCATTGGACCTGGCTGGGTCTGAAGTCTCCTGCTGGAGGGCCGGCCTCCTATATAAGAGGAGGCCTGGCTATATAAAATAAACTAATGAATTAAAGATCTCACAAACTGTTATTTCAGTCAAAATACAGAAGGGAGGTCCATTCTCCTTGCAGAAAGTTTCTAGCTTTGAAAAATGTGTCAACTAAAACTTCTGTGTCAAATAAAAATGTTCTCACTTTGAGTTTTGAATGAAAGATGGTGCCTTGTTATTTGGCTTATTGTAATACTGATAATATGAATAGGTGTGTCGGCCCCCATCATTGGTTTGAATCTCCTTCTTGATGAAAGAAATAGAACACAGCCTCTTTCTCCCAAAGGAGGCCACTGACTGCACGACATGCTCACTTCCAGTGCTCCATTTCTCTGCTTAGCTTAGATTCTTAGTCTCATACCAGATTGATGCTGACAGTTTATCAGCATCAGTATCGTATATGGCCACTTGGCAACTAATCAGCATAAACAGAACGTAATGGCAAATAAATGACTATATTGATTTAGCATCTTGCACTGGATATGAAATCAGAGATGAGCTGAATAGTACATGGCTCATCAAAATATAGTCCTACTTTCTGAATGCCCCACATTAGCTTTGTCACAATGAGATGTATACTCCACTCACCTCCAAAGCAGTGGGGTCAAATGGTGAATCTGAAGGACGCAGCATCCTCGGTTTCTGCTCTGGAGCCGGTTTTGGATCTGCAAGAGCCAAAGGTAAGCAGGGGTAAGGAGGACCCAGTCTGGGTTGGGTCACTGGTGAAGGAGACTTCTTAATCGAGGATTCTCCTTTCGAAGCCATTCCTGACGTCCTGGGCAGCCAAACACTTCGAATCTCTGCACCAGATGCTGGTTCGGCTGCTGAGGTATCAAGCTATGAATACAGTGTTTCAGTTGTGCACATCCCGTGGTGCTGTGGAGAGGGGAGGAGAGAAGCAGGTTAATGATGGCGATGCTGCTCAGGGACTGGCAGTTGGACAAGGCAGAGGTGGACATGGAGAAGAGCATGTGCATATAGAAGTTGATGAAAGATTTCATTTATTTGTTTATTTTATTTTATATTTTGTATCTATATCTATATATCTATATATCTATATACTGTATCTATATATATATATAGATATACTGTATATGTATACATATCTATATATATTAATATCTATATATATATTAATATATATATATATATATATATATTAATATCTATTTATATATATATTAATATCTATATATATAAAAAAATCATACATACATATATATGCACACACATAAGTACATGCATATACACCCTGGACATTTTAAGGTAAAATATTGTTGTCAGAATTGTTAGTGTATTGTAGTGTGTTAGTACCTTGCGCCCATCATTCTTATTTTCTTATTATTCATCACGCTATACTTTGCATTAAAAAAAAATATATATAATATATATTTTGCCGCAAAGTATGAATTGAGCTGCGTCATCTGGTGTATGTATATATATATATATATATATATATATATATATATATATATATATAAAAAGTATAGACTCAGCTGTATTCATCTGAACCCATGCTTTTATTTGGGTCAGAAATGTGTGTGTGTGAGAACATAGACTATACTAGGCTTTGTCAAGCCTAGTATAGTCTATGTTCAGACGTGTGAAGATATGAGTCAAGAGAGTCTTAACTAGATTTTTTAAATGTTTTAATTGACAAATAGTTACATTTACCACAACCGTATAAGCAATCAAATATAACAGATTCATTAATGCAGCAGTACTATAAAACCAGAACCACTGCACAGTATGTACAGCACGACACCGCCAAAGGGAGACAGCAGTTCAGAGTCGTGCCACTAGGTGTCAGTGTTACACAACAAGAGGACACGACCACGCGCGGTTTCTGGATTCAACTCGAGTCCAACAAATACCAACAAATCTGTTATTTAATTCAGTCGGGGGTCTACTTCATGCATGGTTGATACAACAGCATTTACGAAAGTATGTTTACCTTAATAACGATGACGATGATGATGATGATGATGATGATGATGATGATGATGATGATGATAATGATGATGAAGAATTGTATCTCCATCTCGCTGTCCATCCAGTGGTTGAAGGCTATACATTTATTTAAGTACTTTTGAAGTCCTTGCACTTTACTTGAGTATTTATATTTCCTTCGAGTTTATACTTTTGCACATTTCATAGGGAAATCCTTTTTAAAGTACGTTTATTTGACAGCAATACTTTACAAATTCAGATAAATAATGCAAATAATAAGGAACACATAAAGTAGTAAGTATCGATTATAATAATATAATATAGTATAACCTACATAATTAATATATATGGGACATTCTGCAAAGTCCTTTTTCCATCTGATATTTTTATTTTCCTAGAACCATATGCCTAATTCAAGCTGCCTATCTTATAGCCTGACACTTTTAGCTGAAGTAAAAGGATCTAGTCCTTTTGGCTAAGAGTGACGCACTGGCTCGATGTTAAATGATTGAATTTCACTGGAGAGAGAACAGATTTACAACTTCTGGCGTCACTCTACCCGTTCCTCCAATAATCAATGCCACCCACTCCTCCGTTGATTTTGGGAACAATCCATCGCGCGCTCAATGGCCCTTGAAATGACCGTTTATGTGGGTCGAGCGTCAAAACAATAGCGACATAAGACCCTTGCTGCGAGACCAACGGCACTCCTGGCGCTTTAGCAGCGGATCGAACCTGCGACACGAGGACACCCCCACAAAGTCAACCTTATCCAAATAACATGAAACGAAGCTAACTCATAGCTTTTCATATTTTACTTTGGAAATGTTAATAGTTGTGTCAGCCCGCAGCCCATTGTCAGCTGATTGCTGATGAGTCTGCCGAGCAGACAGCTCAGTGGAAAGCAGTTTAAGAAGATTAGCAGTACCTCACGTGTTCCTCGTCATTTGCAACAATAATCCACCACAATAGGCTAATAATAACAAAGGGAATATCCTAAAGGTCTGCATTCAAATAGATGACCTACAATATAGCATAACATAATAAGTAAATTAAAAAATATTATCCGATCCAGATGTCTACATAGTTCGTAACATGACTGACATTTATTTTTTAATTATTAGACATGTGTTGGAAACATTACCAACACCGTTTTCCCTTTTCTGTAATTTTGTGTGCGTTGTGTGAAAGCAAATTAAATTACTTTAACTCAAAGGAAATGTTTCAACAGATCCTCTAAGGTGCCCAACTGACTAATGAAATGATGGCAGTTCTCCCACTTTAATGTCATTCAAAGTCCTCCATGCTACAGCAAATCTCCAAACCACCTGATTTATTTTTAATGATATTACACCCCTCAGTCGGCTGTGTCATGGTAATAATCGGGGCTGCTCCAGCTGCCTCTAGATCACATTAGCCAGGCTTAATATTGACAGTGCTGGGCCCACTAAACAATGAGGCTATGGGGATAGGCGGCTTAGAGGCTGCCGAGCCAATGGGCATACTGCAGGAGGTAGAGGTGGTGCAGGCCAGGATGCTCCAGTTCCCTATGCCCTGGAGGACTGGCACCATCATTAGGCAGCATCTTCTATAGTCCTGTGGAGCTTTAAACCCACCACTAGATCCAGACCCCAGACATCAAAACCATACTGACAAGGGATCATAAAACTAGTGGCAACTTGATTCCCTGCTATTCTTTTATTAAATGGAAAGACCTGTCAGGACAATAGCTCCGCAGCTGCACCTTGTGTCAGTTCCTGCTGCTTCAAACACTTTGGCAAACTTTTTTGCTGGTTTCGTTTTTTTGGTACAACATGAAATCAGCGGTTGAACGTCCATCTTCAAGACTACAGGCAAATAATAGCAATTTCTGATTGCTTTAAAGAAACGAAAAATAAATACATCCGTGAAACACTCTTGAAATGTTTGAACACATTTTAATATTTAGTTATTTGGGGTCATATCCACCAAAATGTAAGAAAACATTTTGGAATCAGATTTGATTACAAAAGTGCTTTTATCCGTTAGACTAATTTATGTTGTAGGCCTGTCTAGTTTTTTTTGTATTTGCATAATGGTCTCACTGGGAATCAGAGGCCACTTGTGGGACACTTGCACCTGATCACAGAGACACTATGGCTCTTTGCCAATCACACCTCCACCGTTGAATCTCCCAATTAAAAAGCACCTGGATTTCTCCTTGGAGTCGTGAAGATGTACAACATCAGTTATATGCCCCTGTACGCTGTGTTTTTTATTCTGTCCCAAATTGTAATTTGGATCGGCGGGGATTTTGCACGGGGGCCCACAGATTACCGTCGTTGATTAGTGGTTGGGTGTAATCCTTTCAGCCCCTCTCTCTCCAAAACACCCTTGGGATATGCCCGTCTCCCTGAGGACCGGCAGCATGGCAGATGGATCCTCCTCCCCCTCTTCTGCCCCTCAACAGCACACCCAAAAACACTGTTGATGTCCTGGGACGGAGGTTGTAAAGTATCCTGAATATGAAACCACAGGCACCTTTGTTTCGTGGCTCTCTCCCCACTTAGTGAGAATTGCCCTCAGGCCTGATTCCCATTCTGTAGCTACATTTCTGCCCAATTGGAATGTTTTCCAAATCCATTAGCCCAAAGGAAGAGGAATAAGATGCCCCAAATCTGCTCATATTTCCTGGATGAGATTCTGTTGGATCTTATCAAGACTCACTTTGTCACCCAGACAACTCTAAGTTGTTGACATCTGTGTTTAATGGATATGAAAGCCATTTGCAGAAAAATGTATATAGTCTCAAGTCAAAACATGGGATTATATTCCAACACAATTAGATAAAGATAAGTGTCCACCTGTGTGGCACCAATTCACAGACATGCCTTTTTCAAGTGAATCTTTATTTTTTTAGAATCAATCATGCATATTGTAGTTTCCTGTGTAAAGATATAGTGCACATTGGGTGGATATTGTAGAGTAAAAAAACTAGCCACAGTAAACTTTCATTTATATCTTGATTTATGTGGCTTTAGGTTTCACTTTTAAAATCATTCAACACTCAGATTTATCTAGATATATCTCACTTATTTTGCAGTGAGAAATTTACAAAGAATAGTGTAAAAACTAGTTACCATCAAGAGATGTAATTGCCTTTAAAAGATCCTGATTCACAACTGGCTGTGTGTGTTTGTGTGTGCAGACCACTGCTGATCCCCTGTGTGCAGCAGAGTCAGAAGGTTGTCAGTCTCTCCCTCAGCAAAGTCTGCTGTATTCAGCCTCAATGAGCAGCAAATGGAGAGAACTGAGCCCTGGGACTTCTCAACACACACACACACACACACACACACACACACACACACACACACACACACACACACACACACACACACACACACACACACACACACACACACACACACACACACACAATGTAAAAAATGTTTTAAAACAGTCAGATGAAGTGCACAGCTACTTTTCTCAAAAGTATGCAGGCAAAACTTGGAAAATGGTTGACACGCACCATTTCTTTTGAGTTTTGACAACAATACAATGTCATCCCTCTCACCATCCCGTGCCACATGACCCCCGCCCCTCACCACGCAAAGCCCTCTTGCAAATCCACGCTCCCTCCATCTTTTATGATCACTACAAGGGGCTCAGCTTTCAGAAGCGGTGCAGGGAGCATGTGTGTAGAGCTTTAATTCCTATTGTATTCGTGCAGTCTTGGTGTGTGTGAGTGTGTCTGTGTTTTAGCGAAAGAGGGAGAGGGAGATAGAGATGAGGAAAAAGACAGGAACAAGGACCCATCTGTCAGCGCAGCACACAAATCCCTCCCATTCTACTCGGAGTCCCAGGGGACCAGAGCGAGAGACAACTCACTTGTGGCAGCGCTTGTTGGAAGGACGGAGGTTACCCCCATTAATAGCAACAACAGCTCCGAAATAGCTAATGTAAGACTGGTAGGCCCACTCTTTTGGTCAAAGACTTATATTGAACCCCTCATGCCTAAATTGAACATTCATCTTAGCCAGTTGTAGAGTCATAAACTCAAAACAAAATAAATCTTGTCCTATATTGGCTAGGTTAGGAACATGTTAAGTCAGTAATTAACTGCATAACTTTGTCAAAATCTAAATTTGTTCAATACATATTTTGTAGTAAATATCATGCAAACTCATAAAAAGTTGGTTCAGATCAGATGTGTCCATCATGACCTCTTCCAGAAGGCTGGCTATCTGTGTTACTGCTTAAATGGGAGCATGGGACTCGATTCCCTCTGTCGTCAGTCAGTCAGTCATGGGGGAAACCAACGGGGACTGTGGGAGACTGCGAGACTCTAATTCCCTATGCAGGCTGCAGGTGTGGTGGAGGCCAGGGTCACACTCATGGGACAGAAGGGTAGTGTATGTGTGTTGTGTGTTATGAGGTGCATATACCTGGGGACCTTTAGACACATCACATTAGAGTTGTTGCTGTACACTTGGGGCAAGACACACACACACACACACACACATACACATACATATACACGTACACACACGTACACACACAAACACACACAAACGGCAGGACTCCTCTTTCTCTGTGTCCACATGCCTGTATGGCCAGTGCACTGACCAGGAGTGATTAGAGCCGTTAGAGAGGTGAATAAATGCTGTTTCAGCACGAGACATCCTCTCGGGTAAGCGGTGACGTGTGAGCATCCAAGCAACAGATGCCCCCCCCACACACGCTTCCTATATCCAGCCATCTGTTAGGGTCTGTTCAATTAATCGTTGGATAAGTGCCTGTTTTTAGGCGATGTTGCAGATTAGTCACGTGACCACATCTTATTTCTCAGACATGCAAATGCATTGCACGCTCAGAAACACGGAGAACCAACAGTGCAGTTGGCAAAGTTCAGTCTAAATCTCGCACACAGCTGTGCGCAACGGCGCGCACAATGGTATCAATGCGGGGGCACGTGCAGCTCGCAAGACCCCGGCTGTCAATGGCCAGTGATGACAATAGACCCCCACTGCGCTGCAGCAAGCCGCGCACGAGGACAGGCGGGAGTTTATTATGCCCTGGTATTTAAGTCAGAAATAGGGAAAATGTTCAATATTGAGAAACGATTAGTGTAGAAACAACAATGGCATAGTCGTCTCGAGACCTACGGATTGCATGACAAAAAAAAATGTTTATTCATTGTTAGTGTTCATGCCAACTTTTATCATACAAAAAAAAAAAAAAAGAGAACACGAGATGAATAAATAGATAAACTACGTATTGAAAATTAACATATTTCGTCTTGAAAAAGTATGAATCATAGCAATTAAGGAATTTCAGTATTTACAACGTCAGTTGAGCCTATACCATAAAGTACCTGTCTGTCCATCACAGCTCTAATCGATTCAATAATTAGGCGCCCCTGAGGGACAGAATATGATGCTAAAAATGGAAGAAAACAATTGAATAAGTGGGTGAACAACGCATACACCTGCTCTCTGCACACGAAGCTGTCAACATCACTTAAATACGCGCACATGGAAGAGCGTCTCTTTACTCAGGGAAGACCAGGCCGGTTTAATTAGGTGGAAAATTCTTAATCCAAGCGACTAATGAAGAGATAGACAATCGATTACGATGGTTACAACGTAGATGGGATTGTCTGTGGTTAGTGTCACATATCCAAGTGTGAAGATGTAGGCTAATGACGTTTAGCGGGAACATATGCAGTGCAAGTGGGAGTAAATAATGTCCCTTATTTATACTTTTTTTCTAAACTTGCGAACAAACACTTGTGCAGTGACAACTCAAATGCATCACAATCATACATAGTGTAGTCTACATATTGTTGGCAGATTATAAAGTGAGATGAAGTTAAATAAATAATCTGTGGCTGCTATGCATGTGAATATGTGCCTTATAGCCTTCTGTAAACTCCATGATCAGATATAATTTATGATGCCTATAAGGGTTTTCCCAATGGTGCATATTTTCTGAACCGACCCAAAACCTCCCAGTGTTACAGAAACTAATGACTAACAAATATAAAAGAGTCTACACGCGCACGCGGGGGGTTGGGGGTGCACTCTGTCCCTCACTCATTTGCTGAATGCAACTTCTGGCCACGAGCCCGCCACGCGCGTTTGGCTGAGTTGGGAGTGGGCCGGGCCCCTGAGGGAGGGGCTTACCCGGTTAAAGGCCAGGGTATCAGACCCGTCGTGTCATTTGTAGATGAAAGTTCCACGCGCACTGATGGTTATCTGAGGAGCAGAGCAGTTTGGGACAGTGGTGCATGCGCAAAGAGATAAACTAAATTGCTCTGGACTAATCAGTCAGCTGCAGATCTTTTTTCATTAGACTGGTGTTTCTTTTATTTTTTAACAGACTGAGCGGTGAATACCTAACAGGTGAGTTTATTAATTTGTTCATCATCAAGAAACATTTCCCAAATTGATTCTGTTAATGATCCAACATCTTGTTACTAAAGATACAGTGTGCACTTATGTTGTCTTCTCAGTGGCAGAACAACAGTTTATTTACTAAATGTGTTGTCAATTTCAATAAACTGAAATTAAAGTATTACATTTGCAGTGTTATAGCCTAATTTAGTTCTGTTGCATATAGTCCAGACACAATTGTCTGCACAGTTCTGATGTAATAAATTACAGTAATTTGTCCCACTTTTTTGCACAATAGTGCACAATAAGGGTCAAAACAATAGCAAATCTTCTGTCTGGGGACATAAAACAACAACACTATCTATTGCTTTTATTTCTTCAAACTTTTGGGCTTAATGCATTATTATTGCATTATTCCTCCAGATGTTAAAAAACAAAACGTGTGTGCTGACTTGCATGTTGCTGATTTAATCTTTGAGCTTCATGGTGAATACATCCTGTTGAGTCCCAGATTGACAGAGACGGTACAGATATGTAGAGATGAAATCGAGTGTTCATTCTGTTATTCATGGCACAAGAGTTGCCACAGTCACTGCACCAGGCACCGTTTCCTGTTCCATACAACATCGTATCATTACATATACATTTTAGGTAAAGTGTATTTTCATTTACATTTAGTCCTTAAGATATCAATCACACACTTTAGGTTGATACACTGACATGTTGTGCTGTTTCTTTTCAGATCAAAATGATGACCAAACAATTTGGGAAAGATGGGGATGTGAGTGAGCTGGTGAGCTCCCTCGGCTGGCTGGAGGACGACGACGGCAGTTCTCAGGATGGAGAGGAAAGCCACGGCCTGACTGTCGGTGGACGAATCCGCTCCTGCACAGAACTGGGCAGTGAGGATATGGAGGAAGAGGAGGAGGAGGAGGATGAGGATGATGATGAGGAGCAGGAGATGGGACCAAATGGAGAACAGGCTCCCAAACGGAGAGGCCCCAAGAAGAAGAAGATGACCAAAGCAAGACAAGAGAGGTGTCGCACCCGGCGAGTCAAAGCCAACGCCAGAGAACGCTCACGCATGCACGGGCTGAACGACGCCCTGGAGAGCCTGCGCAGAGTGATGCCCTGCTTCTCCAAGACGCAGAAGCTGTCAAAGATCGAGACCCTGCGGCTGGCACGCAACTATATCTGGGCTCTGTCGGAGTCGCTGGAGAACGGCCAGTCCCCTGAGAGCCACGGCTTTGTGGAGATGATGTGCAAAGGTCTGTCTCAGCCCACCAGTAACCTCGTGGCCGGCTGCTTGCAGCTGGGACCCAGTCCAATGATGCTCAACAAGATGGACGATAAGTGTGGCGGCCCGGGGGTGGGTGGTGTCGGGGGTCAGGCTAGCCATCCCCTCAGCTACCCGTCTCCAGGCCTTCCCAGCCCCCCCTATGGCTCCCTGGAGGCTTCCCACCTCCTCCATATGAAGGGATTCAAGGGGCCCGTGTATGACAACCCCTCCCCTAACGAGTGCAGCAGTGGCACTCCCCCATACGATGGACCCCTCACTCCCCCCCTGAGCATCAGTGGCAACTTTGCCCTGAAGCAGGAGCCCTCTCCCCGGGAGTCAGAGAGGAACTACTCATCCCACCCTGGCCACCATGGCCACTACCTCTCGTCCCACCATTACCCCACTTCTACAACTGGGGGCCTCTCAGCAGGGCCTCAGGGCCATCCACTTTTTCAAGCGTCCCGCTATGAGCTGCCCCTGGACGTGGCCTTTGACCCCTTCACTCCCTCTCACCTGGTCGCCTCTCAGATGGGCAGCATGTGAAATGTGAGCCTGAACACTTTAGAGGCCCAGTGATTGACTCTGCTATGAAGCACTGCTCCTGAATGAACGGCTGTAAAAAGGATGGTCTCGGTAAATGGTTTGCATTATGTTGTCTAGAACTCGGAGAGAGCGCTGACCGCTCAGAGACTCACCACCTCAACTCAATCTACCTGATACAAACACGCACCCATCATTTTATATGTTTTATTTATTATTTTTTGTTATTTGTTATTTCATTTTGGTATTAATTATTTTTGAAAGAAGTTGCCCCCTCAGTTTTTAGAGTGGCAAAATATTATTAGACTAAATCCGACATTACACAAATGTTTCAAGTGTAGAGAATGAACAAAAAGGACTTTGTTTGTGCATTTCTGCATATTAAAAGAAATTGAACAAAAAGTTATAACCTAAATTGTGCACTGAGGCCACACTTGCCAGAAAAAAACCCAATGCGTTTATTTATATCTGTATTTAATATTTATTTTGATAATGTCTTGTCCTTTTTATATTTTTTCAGCACTGTATTTGTTTCACTGTTTTCTTGGTTTTGTTGTCAGTCACTAGCAGCTGTCCTGTATTTAATTTATTTATTTCAGGTATTTCAGGTACTTGTTTATTTGGTGTTACAGTTTTTGTCATACAGTACTGTTGTAAATATTTTACTGTTTCGCACTTAATTGAATAAATATTCTTATATTATATACTATTTCCATAGTAACACTATTTGCCTTGTATTTTCTTATATGCTGTTATCAGTACATTTCAATTGAGTAAAACATGCACGTCTCCCAATATAGCCGAGGGTACCAAAATGCAGCGACACCAGTTTAATAATAATATTGTAGTGAGACTTCCATAAAAATAAAGCTCTGTTTCCATTACACATTAAACGTGTGTTAAAGTATCATGAATACTTAGCAGCTTGCAAACTATACTGAAGGCACCACAAGTCAGAAGAGTATTTTTTAAATATAAATTAAATTATTATTATTAAATGTTTCATTTATTTAATCCGAATTAAATAAACACATTTTTATTAAATATTGTAATCATATTACAGATAACTCAATACCAGTTCATGTATCACATTCCCTTATGAAACACATGCACACATTCAGTTTCAGGTGTTTTACTGAATTCATGCAAAGCAGTGATTACGTGCATGTTTCTCATGTTGACATGAGTAAGAATATCTCTCAGTACTATGAACTGTCTCCAAAATACTAACACAATAAAAAATAACTAAAACTAAAATTGTGAAATTTAAGTGGCCAAAATGATTTTCACCATAAACAAACTCAAATGAAGAATGAAGACAACGTTTCTGGAATAAAGAAGATCTTTGTGCCAATACTTCTGCTGCAGCATGTGTGTATGACGTCATTCAGGGGCTTTCTCTGGGCTTTCTATCAGGTCAGGCAGCACGCCGCTGTGGGCCATGGGAAAAGTGCTCTGGGGAACAGGTGAATGTGTCACAGGCTTTTTGGTCTCTCACACATGTCCCATTTTCCCATCCAAGCCAAAACACCGTAGGGCAGAGCTCATTGTCAAAGAATTCATTCACGACATCCTAGAGAGAGAAATGCACTCGATGTTAGTTCAGAAATGTTCCCAATTATTATTCAGAAAATAATCTAACCTCAACGTACAAAGTACACATCATTAAACCTTTTGCTCACGTTGAAGGAAAAGTAAATTTACTACATATACTATTCTGATGCCAACTTCCAGATCAGCTCAAACTGGCCAGGTCCCTAACACATTTATATCACTCAACTAATGACAAAAGACTTCGTTTTGACTTCAATGATTGTGTTGAAGGAAATGATTGCACTTGAAATAAACAAAGAGTGGGGTGGCAGAGTGTAGAGATGAAGAGCTGAGAGCAAGAGCCGGTGTGTTCGAGTGTGTTTATCATTGTGGTCCTTTAGGCAATTGTAAGAAGGGGAAGGTGCCTCGAAGGCTGTTGTCCAAGAGGACTTCCCCCTCTTCAGCTACCTCTCCAAAGGTTTGTCTTTTTCAGTGCTGGCAACAGGGGAGAAAGGCTGGAGGAGAAAAAGGGAATGATTGTTTTACTGGGCGCCACTGGTCCATTGTGAACGCAGCCTGTTCTTTCTCTTGACCTGTGACCTGTATTGTTGTTGGGCTTCTCGTTTGGGGCGGGCAGACAGCTGGGGGAACTGCAGGGGTGGGTGGAGGGTGGGGGCGGCTGACGGACAGCTGGGCCAATTTGGGGAGAGAGAGAAGAGAGTGAGAGCATGAGAGAGAGAGGGAACAGGAAATTAGTGTTGGGGGGGGGGGGGGGGGGGGGGGGGAGAAGAGGAAAGAGAAGGAGAGGGCAGAAGAGGGGACGAAGGTCTTGCTCCCCATTCAGCAGCGTGTCCTCCGTCCTCCCGCCGTCAGCCTTGGCAGAGGAATGACACATAGCTCTAGACATTTGGCCGCTGAGAAAGTACTGGCAGAGTTAGCTGGCGTCCACCCTCTTTGTGTCTTTGCTGTTTTGTTATGGCAAAAAAACGGTGTGGGGGGGCGGAGGGGGGGATTATCCTCCAGCTTCCAAATACATGAGTGGGTGGATATAGAAATAATCCACATAAATTAATTTTGGATACAAGATTACAAAACAGAGATGCAGGACATCGGGCATGGAGAAGGAGTTACATTCAGTTTCAATACGATTCAGGAAGTTATATGTATTTCTTCCACCTCTGGATTTGAGGTCTGTTTTGTATAACATGTAAAAATTTGTATAAATTCTGATTTAAATAATTTAATTAAATATTTGAAACATTGCAACCACTAATCCAGTGGTTATGTATGTTACAGTACAGACCACAAACACAGATTGAGTGTATCAAGTGGCCCTCGTCCACGAGGAGGCACGGGGTCCCTTAATGGGAAGGGAACACACGCTCTGTCACGCCATCTTGGCCGAGACAGCAGACAGCGGAGCGCGACCTGTGGCTGACTCCCGAGGGAGAGGGAGGTCATGTCAGATATCAGCCCAGAGATCACAATTAATGGTGCAGCACGCCAACGCTTGACTCCCAAACGGTTGGCTTTATCTAGATATACATTAAAAGGTAGATGCCAATAGCATGACCTCTAATGGCAAAATAACATTATAGTAAATACATGTTGGCTGTGGTTATTACCAACAACAAAAGAACAAACTAGTTCTGAGACAACATTCTGAAGTGCAGATTGAAGCCTTGTCTTGGTCCCATTCTCTCCATCTCCCTTGTGCTCATTTTTTAATTTATGTGTGCACTACATTTAATCCACTGGCCAAACAAGAGTGGCTCCCACTAAAATGAAAAGGCTCTGATCCATAGGAGCTATATAGAGGGATAACGCATTGTCATTAGGATTGTATTAATGGGGCCATAGGATGCTGGAAGGCTTTAATCAGTGTGCCGGTAATCCTTCTGCCTTTAAACTGGGGCCGACACAGTGATCCCCCCTCCCTTCTTGGGCAACAGTGCGCATATGCGCACACACAGGGACAGGGACAGGGACAGGGACACACACACACACACGCACACACACACGCCTCTGTGGGCACCAAAGGGATACGGGCTCAGGTTGAGAGGTGGAGCGCCCCGAAACGGAGACGCCCTGAACTTGGAGCAGCTGGTAGAAGAAAGACTGAAGAGATGGATGGAGAGACAGATGTGGGGGAAGACTGACTCAAACAATACACAATGGCAATGCTGGTGTTATGAGACGATATAGAGATTGGGTTGGTCACGGTCAATATTGGTGGAAGTGATTCAATTAAAATGAGTATAACTTTTTCTGAATCGACATCGGAGTAGACGCTTGCGAGACAGGAACAGAATGAACTCTGACTTGAATAAATATCCAAGCTCTGTCATTAATCACACCAGCGTCCCCTCTGTAAACATACAATGGAGGTTTAACATCATTTTATTATTATGGTCAGTGAAGTAAGGCACAGAAAAATGGTATGGTAGCTTGTTGTACCGATGCAAGCGAGAAAAAGGAGATGTACATGGGAGGGGAGTGGGCCGGCTGTGGACTCATTACCAATGGGAGTGGGTGTAAAAGGTGACATTGTGTGCATGGGGATGAGGGGTGGTCCTTCTCCCAGAGTTCTCTGAGAGCATTAGGGTATAGGAGTTAAAGAGCTTCTAATGGGATCTGGATGCTGTCGTGTTTACCCTGCCCCCTCCCCCTCACGCACGCCCACTGCATTGTGGAAGTTGCTGGGCTTTGGGACACCACAATGGGCTGAGTGTAGGGACAGATGGGGGTCCCTTTCGAACGGGGCACAAAAAACATCCAAGGTAGGAGGGCCGTGGTATCTGAGAGAACAAGCAGCCAGCGTGCCCTCCTGCCAGACGCAAGACAGTATTAGCGGTGGAGAAACTGAAAACAGTATTCAAATCAAAGTCCCTTTGCCCTGGTACTGACCACTACATCAGTGTGAGCCAGTGCATGGCTTTGGTACAGGTTCACTGAGGCACGCCTGACTTTTACACACTTCTGTACATACTTACTATACTTTGTGTTTCCTCATCAGATGGTCAGACTGGAACAAGCTAGCAAAAGTTAAGAGAATTAGTAACAACTATGTTTGAATTAGTAGCACTCATGTAATATTCTGTGGCTGTAAGCACCGTTTATCAGGCAGCAGGGTGAGCACTGATGTCATTGGTTCAGGCCAGGGCAGTGTGGGGAGCATCGGGGAGAGGGCTGGGTGTGAGATGCTGATGAGAAGCATTGGAGGAGGGGAGGGGGCGGGACCAGCCAAAGGAGCAACAGATGGGGCCTGATGGAGAGCTCAGGTTGTAAACTTTCTGTTGGGAACATCTGTCCATGAGTCCATCTGCTACACTCAGTGTTTACAGTTTGTTTAGTAGAAACCCATTAATTACAAAACTGCAGTCTAGCCAATGTTGCACCCTTTGCCAGTATATTAATTAGATCAGACCACAACCAAATCCATGTGCACTAGAGCAATGCAGATAATTAACTTAATGAATAATTCTAAATCAGAAACCGTTTATTGCCAGGAATGTTTACACAAACAAGGATTTCTTTTGGCGGAGGGTGCAACATTCAACATGACAGACAACAATCAACATAAACTCAAGTATAATACAGGATAAATACTTTAATAGTGGGTTTCTTTGCTATAAAACAGGGGTGGGAAAAACATAAACCCACCTCAGTTATGAGCTAATCAACACAGTTTGATGCCATTCCCACAGATAAGCCCATCCATCACATCTGTGTCACTGTGGCATAGAAGTCATGCTGTTCATTTTCAGGAACACACAAATAAGTGGATTGAAATGGAAGCGTGGATAAAGCCCGATTAGAGAGACATTAGCAATTACTGTAAACACACTCCTTATAATCTGTGCATTTATGCAAATACCTCAACACTCAGAGCTAAATGTCCACCAGCATCAGGTAACTGAAATTAGTATTTGGTACATTTAGTGGATCTTCCTCTACATAAAAGACATTTAAATGCATCTAAAATAAAAAAAAGTCAGATAAAACCAAAATATGAATGCGGGAATACACAGCATTGATTTAAGACCCTAAAAAAGAGAAGCATAACTGTTTGATTTGAAATGTTACATCACCTATGGGTAGGTTACTTTTTGTTGTAAAAATAGTTACTTCAATTTGCTCTGCAGGGAGCAGATAAAGGAGAATTAAGCAGCTGATCTGGGCTCAGTGGCCAGAGTGTTACATTAAACAGTAATCCAGACCCGTGGATGGTTGGAGAAGGGATAGCCTCTTTTAATCCTTCACTCCATTCAGCCAACACTCCCATCAGCCATCAAACGCACACAAACTGAGCCCAACGTCTTCCTTCTGCTACACAAGAGATTAAACTTCTCAAGACGTTACACCAACTTTTGCAAATAATAGTTTGAGAGTTAAACCTTTGTTCTTGAAATGTGTGAAATAAGAGCAGTGAAGCATAACAGTGTGCCGGGTCTTTCTTGGAGTGTTTACTGCATGAGCACCTCCTCCTCTCCCCCACCCCCCCTCCATTGTCAGCAGCAGCATCCATAAGGGTTTCCTAAATCTTAGTCCTGGCCACAGGGTAAGGCAAGAATCCTGGTGAGCAATCTCAGTGCACACTGTCCCCCTATATGTAACAGATGTTACTGGGGCAACAGTTGGTATTAAAAGGGAGGGGCTTCAGGCCATCTGTCCAGGGTCAACATTTGAAAAGGGGTGGTGGAGATGGTGGCACGTTCAGGAAAATGGTAAGTATTTACTTGAAAAGAGGGAATATAGCCAGCATTGTAATCCTATTCAATGTGAGCTTTTATTTAAGATCGTCTTTGTGAAGATTTTGAGTGCGAGATGTGAAACTCCAGAGAGCATC
This sequence comes from Liparis tanakae, assembly GCA_036178185.1. Lineage (NCBI taxonomy): Eukaryota > Metazoa > Chordata > Actinopteri > Perciformes > Liparidae > Liparis > Liparis tanakae. Next base: position 12,971,997 of record CM070097.1, on the reverse strand, counting down.
TTATGGGAAAACTACAGCTTCAGTGCAAAAGCACCATCTAGTGGTTAAAAACAATATTCCACACAACTATTAAAAACTATTGAGTCAAGAGTAAAGGCTGGTGCTACACCCTTACGGCGAGTGGAAGTGCAATAAAATCACAATATATAAAACAGGAAGTATGTTTTCAACCGTATCACATAGTGTCCAACTGAGATTTAAGGCTCTCAATCATATGGTCGATGCCGTCCCGGAAATCTGCCATCTTCTGATGACACACCTTTCTCTGGAGAGTGGAACAAATGCAGGACATGTGAACAACCACTACAAACATATTCAAGCAAAACCGCACTTCATCACACACAACACCGATCTACACTCACAAGGTAGACCTTGAGCCTCTCTTTTTCCATTTGATAGTAGTCAGCCGCAGTCAGCTCCATGACGTCTTTCTTCAAGGTTAAGAATCCACAGTTGGGGCTACGTTTTGAATGTTCAGTCCTGGGCAGAGAACATGCTATTGAGGACATTAGTGGAAGGGACAACATCTGCATTTAAAAATCATGTCATCCTTAACCCTAGTTAGCCGCTTTCAGGACTTAGGAATGTGTTCCTTCATATCAGAGGACACACTGCAGTTGGGAAAGAGTAGTGACACACAGCTGGAATAATCAAACTATGAATGTAACTATTCCTTTTTGATTCATAAGTTATAGTTAGTTGGGATGACTGCTCCAAGGCGAGGATGTCTCATTTTGTTAAACGCATGTTGCCCGACTCCTTGCTTCTCTCGCTCGCTTCTTCCGTGTGTAGGACTAAGATGCGAGGAGAGGAGGCAAGAAAAGATAAATTTCCTCACAGCCACTGCCTCCATTTTTCCACTTTAAATAAATCAAACTCAACTGGTTTACAGTCTTCTGTAAAAGCAAAAACACCAACACCATTTAAAACAGGTAGGAATATATATATATATATATATATATATATATATATATATATATATATATATATATATATATATATATATATATAATGTGATTAGTCTCGTAAAGTCTAAATTGGACACCAACATAATCTCATATCTGAAACTATAATCTAACACCTAACACTAATGGCTGCCGCTATACTATTCTTCAGTGACTCTAAGAAAACATGAAGGTAGGTTAGGTAAAGTAAAAGGCCTGAGGAAGTTGACGTGCTTAATTTACCAAGGATCGTCATCGGGCTCCCATCCCTCAAGCTCAAGCAAACAGAAGAAACAGCAAGCAACATCAGGCTCATTCTCACTCGGGCAGTGGACAAACCCAGCCGTGGCCATCTGCAAAGACAAACCAAGCAGCAACAGATGTTTAAATGTCTCCACAGTACTGTAAAAAAAGAAAAAAAGCAAGCACTAAATTCCAGAATTTTATGAGCTGCTAACTCGATGACAAATGAAACAAATGCAGGAACAAAAGAGCATAGCTGTAGGGAATTTAGTGTAATGGAGAACAAAACCATCAAATAATCTAATTTGGGCTTGGGGGGGGGGGGGGGGGGGTGGTAACATGGCATATAGTGTTGCTCACCAAGTGAGGCGTCAGCAGCCTATCCATCACATGACAAGGATAGGCAAAGGGAAGAGTCAGTGCACTGGACACTTGATGCGATGAAACTGAATCTGACACCTGCTTAACCATCGATCACACACTGTGACAGGTGAAGATAAAAGGCTGTAGTGTAGTATAAGATTACGTAACTTGAAGTGTCAACATGATTTGGGAAAATCAATAAATATTTTCAGTAGCCACCATGTGCATGTACTAGGGCTGACAGACAGATCCCGGGTACATTTAGAGGAAGCCTCCCTCACCTTGACCCAGTCTGACCTCCCGCTGCCTGTCTTACCTATAAGGTAGTTAGTGCCTGTGGTGGAAAGTAACTTAGCTTACGTCTACTCGGACACTGTACAATTATATTGTATAGTTTTCTTGTCTTGAGAATTTCCATGGAATGCAACTTTACACTTCTACTCACCAACATTTTCGAAGCCAACATTTTACCTTAACTACTTTTGAAACATTAGTAACATTTATTTAACAGAGCTTGTTTAGCAACTTTCAACTTCTTCCACCATTGGTGCTTTAACTTCAGTTTAGATCCTCTTTTTAATACACAACATTGTATAATTGTACAAAAAAAAAGTTTTCATTCGTAAATATTGCTGGAAGCCTTTTATAATTCACAGCAGCGTCGAGACTCGGCCGCCCTCTTACCTTCTCAGGTGTGCAGTTACACTCTTCTCTAAATGGCCAGTCTGCAAAGCTTTGTTCGCGTACTTCATGACTGTACATTTTGTCATAAGTGGAAAACCTGGCGGATAAAAGATTAATGTTGGGCATAGCTTCAGCACAAAACGGTCTCGACTCAATGTAGCCTAGGTTGCCGACGATCGCACACCACAGGTGTTTTGGTTTTGGCTAATTAAAGTTTGCGCTGCTGCGCAGGTGGAGGTGGGCGGGACTCTGTCGGGACGTAAGTACAACATGGCGGAGCCCTACTGCAGCCACATTTTTACTTTTTTTGTAGATGTGTATATTTACACAAATTGTAAAGCATAACTACGGAAGCGCTGAGCTGTCACTGAATAAAAAAAGTAGACCCCGTTTTCTCGTAATTATGAGATCTCATAATTATGAGATAACGGGGTAAAAAGTATAAAAAAGTAGACCCCGTTTTCTCGTAATTATGAGATCTCATAATTATGAGATAACGGGGTCTACTTTTTTTATTCAGTGACAGCTCAGCGCTTCCGTACATAACTGTACCTAAATACTTTTTAAATCTTTGAATATGAATCTATTATGTGTGTTGCAGCATGGGTTAGACAAATCCAGAAAGTGCAATTCAATGTTACAGTTTGTTTACTACTTCATTAATTAATGCTTTATACAATATAAATGCCAGACTGCTTAAAAAGATAAAAATAAAAATTATATATATATATATATTCTTCATGAATCACAAAGGAAAGTGTAGGCTATGAACTTAACTCCCCCTTTTGGCTTTGAGAGAAATTCAAGGATGTTGTTTACTGTAAAGATTTTAGATATTTTATTATTGCTCTATACTCCTGTCTTATAACCATCTGTCTGAACCACCTGTCTGAACCATCCAAAATAGGTAAACATAACTTTTAAGTTTAAACAAAAATATGTGTGTGTTATGACTTTACTTTGTTAACTTCTGTGATATTGTCTAAATTAAAGGCTGTGCCACATCACAGATGTGTATATGTAGGCCAAGATCGAGCATTCGTGTTTAAGGTATTTCAGGCTGGAATTGCACTTTCTAGCTGCATATTTCTTCTGAAACATAACAATATACATAATAGCCAGTAAGTCATCTGTCAGATTTAATGGTTTGTGGTTTATACTTTAGTAGCCTGTGAGAGACAGGGACAGTCCTGATAAGTAGTGAGTCCCTGTAACACTACCCTGCAGGCCCCTTGGTGTTGAAATGTGCTTACAACTGTAAACTGCTGTCCTTTTCCCCTTCTAACCGTATCTTCCTGCAGAGTGCCATGGGGGAGTGCTGAGATGCAGTGTGCCTGCGTATAAGACTGAGAGTGTGTGATTTTTAAACTGTGTACGGTGATTCAGTGTCAGGGTTTATTCGCCTATTTCGCTTATCATGTCATGGTACTGTAGCTCCAAGTGGCCTGTTGGGTGGGCGGATAACGTCTAGCTCTGAATTTACTCATGTGGGTGTTACTGTTCACTCAAAAACTTTCCATAAATGTTCAAACTTTTTTAATTTTTTTTTTCTGAGGTTTACCAGTTTGTCCTCTTTCATTCTCAGCAATAATAGCAATACAAAGGTTTACCATTGGGTGGTCCTTTATGACAATTTAGCAACTGTTTTGAATGTTAGATCATTTGTGTATTCTGTTATACCACAAAACATCTTTTCATTTGTTGATATTTCTCTGTGTACTGCATCTCACTTTCGCTCCTTATGCTTTCGATAACATTTATTTATTTATTCTATGCGACAGCTTCTGCTCTTCCTTTCTTCTCATCCAACTGCCCTCACTTGTTAGGGCTTGCTACGATTAGCTACTTGACCCAAGTTTTGTTTTCACACTGGGCTGAGAGGGAAAGAGAGGGAGGGAGGAGATGCGATGTGGAGGGAAGGTAATAGATGTGTTTGTGGTTGCTATTTCCACATATCCTTTACATTGCCAGGCGCAGGGCTATGCCGTTTGTATTCACAGCTCTTGGAAGAATAAAAACAGTTGAAGATCCTTCTTGATATTTTCTTTCCTCCCGACCAGTTTCATACTGGGAGGGATATCACAGTGGAAATAGTTGTTTTTCAGTGTGCCTGGATAGGAGATTGGACTCACTCAATAAGGCGCTGCAGGAGGATTTGAGGTGCAATGTGGACCACAGGTAGGAAAGGAGCCTATTACCATCTGATGCTACAATAACTGTGTGCGTCTTTTCTGTCTCTGTGTGGAGCGAGAAATATATCTTTTTTAAATTTCATTCGTCTATTTGTAGCTATATTAAATGGATTTTACTGGTATACAATGCTCGGACGCACCACAAAACATTACACTTGTTTATATGAATGATCGGTCAAATGTAAGCATTTGCTCTTCATACAGAGTCTTCATTTTTGGCTCAAATACATGTTGCATGTCCCTGCAGTTGACAACTGTTCTGACAGCTTCACCTGTCCTCCGCTACCCTCACACAGACTATAGACACCCCACATTGGGGGGTAAAGGTGATCTTAACCTGAGTTTATGTGTGCACAATTTGTCGTGTTTTCTCAACAAAAAAAACGTGTGTGGGAAGGAGACCATTTTTTGAAGAAGGGCTTTGGTTGACTTTTGACTTCCATGGTGATTTTGTTCATCTACCACATCACTCTCAGCTGAGGAATGTCTGAGCTTTAGAAATAGACTGTGATTCACATAGAACATCATTATATTCTGTTCTCTAAAATACACACAACATTGTGTATCTTAAATGATTTAGTCAAGGAGAAGCAACAGTGATGTTGTAGTGAATTATGGTCTACAGTTATAGTGCAAATGTGTGGTCCGAGCGGTTGGAAAGAAAGACGTCCTGTCCTCTGGTGCTGGTGTAAAAATGTCAGGGATGTGTGATAGTGTTGCAGTCAATATCAACATTCTTCATCTCTATACACAGGCGCGGATTCACAAGACAGTCACATGACCCACCTGTGTACACATATCACAAGTCCTCAAAAAACTGCTTTATCGACATGGCATTTTGATCAAAAAGCATGTAATAACGGCATACGCACTTAGTAAAAAGGCTGCAACTTCTTTTCTTAAAAGATTCTTTTTGTGATTGGTGGATTAATCGGTTGGCTTCTAAAATATCACAAAGCAAGGACAAATTGTGGTCACAATATCTAGAGCACAACACGATCAATGTCTTGTTTAGTCTGGCTGACAACAAAACAGAAATGGCGTTTGTATTCTCAAAATAGATAAATATCAAATAATCAGTTCAACCAGCTGTGCCTTAATCCTTGAATTAATGCAATTAGTATCTAATAATACTTTAATAAAGTGAGAAACAATCTAAAATGTACAACTGGAAAACATTTTTGCACATGTTCACACCTGATTAATAGTCTAAATTTAGTGAGATGATTTATCCCTCACAGTTGTAAACTGATATGCTCAACTGTCAGACTTGCAGACGCAGGCCACTTCAAGGGGAATGCAGAGGTCTTTTATTCATACTAAACGGCTGGTTGTGTGTGCTACGCATGCTCTTAATGAAGCCATTCAATAGGCCGTGTCCTACGATGTGCTCATCATTTGGCAGATATAGAGATGTGATTCCTATAAAGTTACCTCAGATTCCATAGCTGGCATAGTAAGCTGTAATTTATTTTCTGGTAGCTCTATTAAATGCTTTGCCACATTATGTCGGGCAAGTGTGCTGATGATACCCAGAGCTCACCCACCTTTGACATTCATAGGCAGCCTCTACATTCACCACCACAGTGCCAAGAGACACCCAAACCATGATATATGACCAAGAGGCAGACTCTGTATCAACAGAAATCTTTTTCTGACACCATGCAAAGAAAAACGATGAACTATCGTTTCTGGAAAGTCACATATCGCCTGCGGGTTATGAAATATGAGTAGAATTCATGGTCAACAGTAGTTGCATTTTGACACTGGTTTTGAGCTGTTGTGAGGAGGTGAGTTACACTCGGTCTGGCAGATTTCAGTGAGTGTAGCTTTATTGATTTTCCTTTGCAGGAAAGAATTTGGGAGACGGATCATAGCATTTGATGAATGGAGGCGTTTGATGTCGTTCTCTCTCTCAGATTTGATAAATCAAAATAATGCTGTCTCTGCACATCAGCAGACTAAGTCTGTATTCGTCCTTTATACTTATTAGTCGTTCCTGTCAAGTTTGACCTGTTACACTCAGGATCTGTGCACTTTGTCTAATTCCCCATTCTGCCCATAAAAAAAGTTCCAGTAAGGACACTGGCCTCCGCAGCGTTGCTAAGTCTGTTGTGTATCTGTACAGATAGTTTCCTATATGAGTCAGGTATTTATGATTTAGTCTGACAGTCCATCAATTCAACCAGCTGTGCCTCATGTCGGTTTGGTTTCCTGATTTAACTGTGTGTGTTCACATGACTCTGCGAACATATGAGCCTCTCAGTTTACATGGCTTGGTTTTCAGGTGTCCAGACTGCTGTCTAATAGGGTAGCTAAAACTGGAATATTTCACAGACAGATTACTGTAGTCCTGTGTTTACGGATTTACACCAGTAGAGGGCGGCATTAGTTAACAACCAATAACAAACACCATCAACCTCGCCATCATCTTGTACAGTGGCCTCGAGGTTCAAATCCCAACACTATGAGATATAACACAATTACAAAATAGAATACAGAGCCACAGGAATTAAAAGTACATTCAGGGGCATACATACTTGTATTATGACACAATATTTCCTATTTCCCTCTTTACACAACTTTACACACATGTATAAAGACATAGTCGGCATGGTTGAAGTGCAGAACTTTAGCTTTGTATTGGATATAAGTTATAACCAAACTATCACATTAACCTTTCAGGAACTGCTACCTCCACATTTTCAGAGGTTCAAAAGTAAATAGACAATTGTCTTAGAAATGGTTTGATGGCCAGGTGTAGCCTGTTACCTCGTTATCTCATGACAAATTAAGCAGATAAAAAGATCATCTGGAGATGATTACAAATGTTGGATTCGGTAGCTTGTTCAGAAAACGCTGACCCTAAGCCCTTCGTAACCCTTCATAACACTGAGGTCAAGAGGGAGGCTTTTCATTGTCAAAGTCTACTATCAACAGATGCCTTCATAAGTCTGAATACAGAAGGTTTACAACATGTTGCAAAACTAATGGTAACACTGAAGAACAGGAAGGTTCTTCATCTGGTTGACGTGGAGGAGGCAGTGCTGCAGAGGCTTGTATGGCTGCCAATGGAACTGGGCAACTGGTGTTCATTGATGATGTCACAGCTGATAGACGTAGCAGGATGAGTTTTGAGGTGTTGAGGGTGTTTTACTATCTACTCAGATTCAGCCAAATGCTGCACAACTGATTGGACGGTGCGACTCGGTACGGATGAATAATGCTCCAAAAGTGAGCATGCTTTTCATTTATTTCAGCTAAAGGTGATGTCAGAAAGACCCACAAATAAGCAGCACCTGAAGGAGGCTGCATGCAGTAAGGGCCTGGCAAACCATCTCAAGAGAGGAAACTCAGCGTTTGGTGATGACTATGATGGAATATTTTATATTGATAATGGATGATTATATTCACTATCCATTAGTTTGTCAAATTCATTCTGAACCTCTGTAAATGTGACAGACTGTAATCAAATTGCTGTAATTTCTAAACAGTTAATGTAATATTTTTGTTATATCCATTGAAATAATGCTACAAGTCTACATCAACTTCATATTGACTGCTTTATTTTTAAATACATTACAGTCGTATAAATAGACAAAAATAGAACAATTGTGTCACAGTCCGAATACTTATGGCCCTGACTGTAAAGTTCTTTTGAATTTTTCCAAATAAACAATGTTATATTATTAACAGTTGAATTTGCATGAAACTCTCCTGGTTGAATTGCCATTTCACCATAGAATTTGTTTTAAATTGTCTAGCATTGTTGGATTCTTCAATGCATTCAATACAATCATAGAACTATGATATAATCATACCAACATTGACTTGGTTCCCACAGGACACACACAGCGGCTTCTTCTAAAAGTGATATTTGTTGCTTGTTACTTGGAAGCCTGTTTAATCCTAAAGGGTGCCTTGGTACGTCGGTGTCAGACCCCCAGGGGCAACGACTTGACAAGTTGTGAGTGGAAACGGGATGTGTTGCTACAAAGCGCTCCATTTAACTGGTCTGCGATGTCTGAAGGACGACTTTATGGTTGCCTGAATAAATAATTATACACGTTTTTACTTTTACATGGAGAACATAAATAGTTTTCAATTGCTATCCTTTTACCATAATGTAATCCAATTAGTTGCTGGTGTATCGAACTGGACAGCTGCAAAAATGGAAAATGTGTCTTCATAAATCCTACGAGTCAACATTTATGAATGATAAGAAAGACATTTGTGAGTGAAGTACCTCTAAGTCAAGTAAATTGCAAATGAAATAACATTAGTTCATTATTCATCGAAGATATACCCCTAGTGGCCACTTAACATGTGCCCCATGATACCCGTCCATTCAAAGGTGATAGAGGTCATTCTAAGGATGATCGATCTGTAGCCAATGGCAAACGGGGGACTTAATAGCCCAATGTCCTTCCTTCTTTCCTGTCTCTTCTTCCTCTGTCTCCCCACCACCCTCTGTGCCCCCATACCTGCCATCTGTTCCCCCCCTGCGTCCTCACTCCTCTCCTCTGCCGTGTCCTCTCTCCTCCTTCTTACCTATGGATGATACAGGATCTCCGTGCTCCAATTTCCCCCTCTCATCATGACATCCATTAAAATGGCGTTGGGCCCTGGGCCCCCACTGGCCCGACAGCACATTAGCACTCGGTCCATTGAACGCCAACAAGGACCGGCTCTGAATTATTGATACCAACACAACTAATGAGGAAACCCTAGCTCAGCTCTTTTACTGACACACAAACACACACATACACACACACATGATCAAGGAAGGACTTGCACGCATTGCTGTATTGATGAGAACTATTCTCATCAATACTTCCAGCTGCTGGTGTCCCATTTTCAAAAACTAATATCCTCAGCGCTCAGTCCATTTCCTGCAAACACTGTGTGTTGGTTCGTTTTATCCAAGAAGCCACCGGCTCAAATTCATTTTCTCTTCTGTATGTTTGTCCTTTTGCACTCTTCAATGTGTGTTCCAATGTGAGTCAATTACTGCATGTAATGGCTAATCTGTATTACTGCTGCAGGTGTTGTATGGAGCGACCATATGTTCCATAACCCCAGCAGGTAGTCAGTGTATCTTACCCACATTTACAATTTGTAAAAATGTGTTTGGGACTTCCCATGTACACTGTACATTCAATGGATTACATGTTTGCAGTGGAGCTGCTGTGCAGAGCGGTACTGGAGGTGACTGCCAGCCTCCTTAGTATTCACTCCAACACCCTGTGACTCACAGCCTCAGCCTGAGTAAAAAGGGGGGGGGGGATAGAAAAGAAAAAGAGAAGGAGAGAGCAGGACAAGAAGAGGCAATATGAACATCAGGCAGCATTTTCTGTAGCCCCAGGCTCACGTGTTTATATCCGTGTGATTGCAAGTATCCCCGCCCAAGGGGATTAGTTTTTTGACAGCTTTCTTAAGCCTTAAGCGCAGAGCTTCTCAACTACATTGTTTTCAAAAGTCTCTCTCTGGCTATCTTGACTCTTCACATGTGAATGTGGAGACAGCCAGAGAGAGACTGGAGCTCAGAGTTGACAGCAGACGGACGCTGTGTGAGGGGTTTCTTGGCATGGAGGAAGTGGACCTGTGAAGCCCGATTAGTGGCTGCATTGCTCTGGTCCTCTCAGTTTAGGTCTCTGCAGCCGTTGTGTCTGGCGGTCTTTGTAGGTATTCCATCCTCCCGGTCGTCTCCCCTTGTCATTCCACGTTTCCTCATCCCTCTGTCAGTTGCATTCAGTTTAATCTCTGCCCCTCCTTCATCTGTCTCCTCCGCTCTGTCGCTTTCTATTTCATCTCTCCTTTTTTGCTTTCCTCCCCCCACTCCACTCCCAGTCTAAATTCCATCCTTTTGTCGAAAACACAGTGGTTGCTAAAATGCGCAACCTTGCCCGGGCAGGTTAGGAGATGGAAGGAGAAAAGGGGAGAAGGGCAGAGCCACAGACACAAAAAGGTTAATCCTTTAACAAGTCTTCATACACATGGAGTCAAAGGACAGAGAAGGGTGGAGGGGGCGTGGGGGAGGGTGGTGTGTGTGTGTGTGTGTGTGTGTGTGTGTGTGTGTTGGGGGGCAATCATCCTCTTCGTAAGGGGGAGATTTGTGAGAAGAATTTGAGAAATGGAAATGGAGTAACAGTGGCTGAGGAAGCTCTGTCTCTCTTTCATGACTTCCACTCTGCATGATGACAAGTGTCTGTCGCTGCTCCCATTGGTCGAGGCTGCCACCAATCAGAGCGGAGGCATGTAAGGTGCCTTTAGGTTATACCCAACCCCAAAAACAAGAAGCATAGAGAGGGAGAGAAAGCCAGAGAGTGAAGGGGACCGTGTGTTTCACTGAGAGACGAAGCCAGCGCAGACTCCCTCTGAAGCTCCTGAGAGATGACACCGCTCAGAAGAAACTGCTTGTCAGCTTTTTGTTGGAGACCACTACAATTCCTCCTGGCTGCTGTGGAGAAGAAGATATTTGCTCTGTAACCTCCCCCTATGATAGGCTGTCACAATTTAGGCTCCCCCTCCTCTTTGACACCCCCTTGCCTCCTCTCTCTCTCCCTCTCCCTCTCTTGGCTACTTACCCCCTCCACACAGCCTTCAGGCTTACCTGAGCCACAACTGCAGAAAGGCTGGACCCCCTCCTCCATACACACACACACACACACACACACACACACACACACACACACACACACACACACACACACACACTCACACACACACCTACACACACACACACACACACAGAACACACACACTTACACACACCTACACACACACACCCTCGTGCTCTATCTCTCATAATCACACTCAGCTTTTTACCTGGAGAGGGCAGGCGCAAGGAACGGCATGTGCATCGCAGCAGCAGCAGCAGCAGCAGCAGCCTCTCCTCTCTTGTAGCGCTGCCTCTCTGAGTTGGCTCTTTCTGGAGAGTGGAGAGGAACTCTGAAAAGAGATTTGGGAGTCTGTGTCCCTTGGCGAAAGCAGGCAAGACGGGGGCAGTGAGGGAGCACTTGTCAACCCAGGGACACCAGAGGCAAAGCACGTCATGATTTTGGGTAAGTTGTTGCTTTTTGGTGCATTGGGATTTTTGGAGAGGTCAATCGTGTCGTCGGATCACTAATCCCTACTTAAACTTGCCCGCCCGCAGCTCTTTATTAACAGTTTCCATCCCACAGAGACGTCTGTCAATAATGACCGCTGGGATGCACCTTTACATCGTGGTTAGTGCTTGTAGTTGCGATAGTAGTGATCCGTTCATATGGCAGGTGTGAGTGATGACAGGGAAGGTCAAAGTGTTTAGGAGCTGGATAATGTCATTATGGTTTGGTCAAGTGTCCAGGCTACATATTCTCGTGCCCTGTGAGAAGAGGTAACAATGGTTGGTTTCATACCAACCTCCTGACAACTGATGGAATGCTAATTCCTACAAATGGCCGAGGCAGAATTCCTCAAGTACATATTTCTCTCAGGTATTAGTTACACTACCACCTAGTTTCTACATGACCAAACAAGTTGTCACAAAAATGGCCTTTTTAAACAAAACCATGGAAGATTCAGTCGTCAGTTTGCAGCGCCGTATAGCTTTTAGTTATCAAACAGGGCTGTTCTGTTCCGAGGCAGCCGGCACTTTCTTCTTTAGTATTCTGGTCGCATGTCTGAGAGGGGATCCTGTGTGGTCTCTGCTCCACAGTCAGACATGCATACAGAGGACGGGGGCTCGCCACTGTTACTCGAGGGTGACCGATCCCGGTGGGCTGCTGTGGAAAGGGTAGTGTGTTTAATAGGCAACACGGAGCATGTCAGCTTGTGAAAGTGTTCCAGAGTCTTCTACTGTGTGTATGCCTGTGGGAGTATGTGACTTTATTGTGTGTCCGTGTGTGTTAAGTGTGTGTGTGTGAGTTGCTATATTCTTTGCCGGAGAGGCGGCTTTGTTTTAACGCATGCCTGGGCTGATTCAGGCGCAGCTCGACTCCTCTCCCGGCAGGCATGTTTCTCAAGCAGACATCTCTAATGATTATAGGGAGTCATGTAGTCTGGGTTTGCACATTGAGGGGGTATGTATTCCTGTGAACTAAATGCTCAGAGCAAGACAGTAAACATCATTTCTGTGGAGCTGTTCAAATGTTAACTCTCACTCTCTCAAGTTTTTAGTTTTAGTTTTTTTACATGGTCATTTGGTGTCCGTCCGTTTTGGCGTTGGCTACATATCCACTTTCATGCTCCGGTCAAAAAGGAGCAATTACCTGACCTAATCCAACAGTAAGATGAGTACTGTCTTGCAGCTCCAGTAAATGATATTTTACCCCCGCCACACCACAGCTGTCTCACGATAACTAACAGTAGGTAGAGTTGCTTATAAAAGCAGTAGTTTGGGCTTGGAGTAGTTATTATACTGCGTGTATTTCAACTGTTTAGCACTACAGTAGTGGGATGAGTAATAAAAGATGGAATGTGACTTCTGTGTGTTTCTGAAGGCAGGAGCATGAATCATGAATTCTGCCTTTGCAGAAGCTCTATTGTGCTACTGTGATTTTTTTCTTTTTTTTCTTTGTTTTATACTGTATATTAAATAGTGTGATAATGTACTGTAGCTCAGATATACCAAACCAGTGTGTCCATAAAACCTTCCCTCTTCCAGGAAAGTTGATGTAGACCTCTCCGGATTAACTCAAATAGGTATCTTCCATTATTTCTGTTGATTTTCCGTTGCCTAACATTCTGCTCCATTTACGTTATCATGTGGCTGCTGAGTGATTTGACATTTCTGTCTTTCCTCCTCTGAAAAGGGTAATGACATTGTAATGACCTTTACAATTTTGACGCTGGCTGATCTGGACCTAAAATCAGCACATTTCCTGATTCTGCTCCCTGAAATAAATATGCAAGGTTGTGATAACATATCTCTGACAAATGGCAATATATAGCAAGCAAAACGATAATACAATTTGATGTGCGTATGGTGTGAGCACGCCTGTGTAAACCACAGCTGTGTAGGGCTATTAGTCTCTTTCTATCCTTTGTCTTGTATGACCTTGAGCAAGCAACCGTTCCAGTGTGTCTCTGTCCTTGACGATGCATTTACACGTCCATGGTAACTCGCTTCGTAGGCAATCCGGGCCCCTGGCTCAGGTCTTTGGCCGCCGTGATAGCGATGACAGCCCTGATGCTGATAATGGCAATGGATGTGTGGTTGTGCTGTACAGTGGGCTCTTTACCACGCCATGGGCAGCCAGCTTAGCTCACTGCCTGACATGGGCTCTGCACCAAGTTAGGGGTATGGGGCTGCTGCTGATGCTGTTTGTGCTTGTGCATTAACATGTGTGTGTGTGTGTGTGTGTTATCTTGGCAGAGAACAGAGCCAAGCGGCAGAAGAACAACGGCAAGCTAATAGATAACATGATCAGCGGGCTCCCGTTGACGTCCAGCCTCTCGGTTGACTGCGTCGTCATTGTGATCAGCCACCATGTTGTCAACAAAATAAAATCCTCCTACGCTTTCAGCACAGTGATGCCTGGAGGGAGCTCCTGGTTTGGAATCTAGTAGATAAGAAGTGTCTTTTCCATCACTGTTACCCACAATGCTGCATGATGGCAATGTGACAAGCTTTCCGGGGACATTCCACTTTGTTATTTTCTTTTCGAAGTTTTTTCCGGGGAGCCTCACTTCATGTTTGGATGTTGTGCGTCTCATCTTCCTGTCTCTTTGAGTCAGAGCTCACCTCCTGAGTGCAGGACCATGCAGTCCGCCCGTCTCTTTGTCTTTGTCTTTGTGTGCCCACTCTGCCTCATCCGTCTTCATATAATCTGTCTCTATGTTGACCTGTCTGCATAGCTATCGCTCATTCCATTCTTCAAGCTCTCCCGCCCCCGTCCTCCAACAGCCTGCAGATACTCACCTGGTTACACAGGTCAGCTCAAAGAGAATCTTTGAACACATCAGCAGTTTCCCCCCTTCTCTCCATGACGGCTTTGCTCTCTTTGTTAATGTCAAAGTCACACACAGTAATTATAGCTTATTATTGAGTCAGATATTTGGTATGCATGGCACAGTTTATTCCATTCTGCTTTTTTTGATTATCCAAAATATAACTGGGACACTTTTGTGTTGCGAAAGCCTGAGAATTGTGCAGTTAAACATGCGTTTATACTGCTTATTGCTTAGGCAACACTGAGATATAAACATTCACACGTGATTAGCACCTGTGAAGGTTAAATCTCGCTAAATCAATCTGCAAACTTGCAGTTAATTTGGATTTCTTAAGTGAAAACTCAATGTTCACTCTTTATATTTCTACTGGGCCACTGGCTCGCTTTGCAGATATTCTTTCTCCAGTCAGAGGGAATATTCTTTCCTGGCAAGTTGGAGGGATGGCCAAGACATAGCGCTTTGTGATTATGAGAAAGTTCACTGCACTTGACCCAGTTCTTAGTCCCATGATTGTAATTAGAATAGAACACATATTTTAGGAGTGACCTAGGATGCAAGATTAATGTGACATTATTCATTTATAGGGAGAATCTACTCCTGTTTCGCCACTATAACAGGTCTCTTCCCCTCCCTCCCTTGCACTTCTATACCGCTCCATCTGTTTATGCTGGAGTGACTGTGTGTCAGCAGGTTGTCAATACCGCTGTTAAGAGACTCTAATGAATAGCCCTGTTATTGGACTGGTAGGAAGGCCTATTGTGTCTTTGAGTGCATCTCTGTCTGTGTGTGTGTGTGTGTGTGTGTGTGTGTGTGGCCCATCAGTGTGTGTAACACTGCAGAGCAGAGGGAGGTGGAAGTGTCTGTATGCTCTGACTCCCACTGCAGTGACCTCTGTCAAAGACCATGCATATAGGCCTAAATGGCACAAGAGCATGCATGGTTTGATTTAGTGAATTACTGTGATGAGCTCTTTGATTATTCTAAAAACACACTGAATGTATACATGATGCAACATTTGCATATACTCTAATAAAACGCACAGTTTATGCGACACACACCGGTGCCGGCACCTGCCACCACGACAGCCCACTGCTGTTGCTCCGTGAAGCAGAGACATGCACCCGTCTGTGATAATGGGGTGACGTTAGTGCATTCACCAAGGCAGCCCGCATGAAAACTTACTGCGAATCCCGAGGCTACAAGACACCTGGGAGATAAAGCCTGGAAAATGTGTTGCATGCTTCAACAGTCACTCTGGTCACAAAGTGGAACGAGGCACATGGTTCGTCACACTGCAGCTTTCTGGTGCCACTATCTACTTTCCTTATGCCTTTTCATCACTAAGACTCTGCAGTTATATTCTAATATATTATTGGTATCTTGATAAGCATTTGATTTTTAGTTGTTAAAGTTTGGTAATATTGTTCTGCAGGGCTTCCCATGAATTTTAATCTTAAGAACTACAATTGAGTTTAAATATATTGCCCATGTGGACTTTCTTTTTTTGCCCACAGAGGTGTTGGATTACCTCGGGACAAAAATGTGTCAGACCAAAATTCAATGCTTACATTATTGTTGCACAACCTTATTATCTTCATGTAACTGAACAAAAAAAATATTTTAGAGAGGATAGTGCAGGGACATAACTGATACTAAAATGTCAATAAAATATTGACTTAGATGATGACCGGACAGAAGCAATGTAGGTGTGGAGGTGCACTGAACATGTCAGTTCTGCTTCAAAGCACCCATTACTTGTATGTGTGTGGTTTAATAGTCACATTTTAACGTTTTAGTATTGAATGCAAACATCTGGTGCTGCCCGACCTGAAATGGCAAAGTGCTATGCATCAGATTCTTGAATTAAGAGGTACACGTTTTATCCATGTCGTATAAAGCCCTTGTGCTTTCTCTTTCCTGCTTATTCAATTTTAAAAATTCAAACTGTTCTATTGATCAATTAATGGGATAATTCAGAACAGCGTTTGAAGGGGCATGAATCACAATTTCCCAAACAGCAGCAGAGCATAAAAAGGTTGAGCAAAGCTAACGTTTGGCGTCGATAGATGTTGCATTAATCATGCCTGCTCTATTTCTGTGTGCTCAGAAGAGGGGTAGAAGAGAAGGGGGAAGAGAAAGAGAGAAGAGGGAAGAGAGAGAGAGAGAGGCAGAGGCAGATGCAGACAGACAGATAAAATGGAGTCAAAGTGTCCTCATGAAAGAGAATTAGCCCCATCCAGCTCTGGGAGGAAGTGGAAATTCCTCTGAGTGCTGTTGAGATATAGGTTTCACACAAAGACCCAGAAAAAATCAATTCTCCTTGAGATGCAGCAAGGTCAATGCATAGGGGTATGGCTAGAGAGGAGGACGCTGGAGGAGGAGGAGAAGTGGGAAGGGGAGAAGGAAGTTGATGAAGCAACCAAATAATGGGAGAGCGGGATTGAGCAAGAAGTGTAGAAGGAGAAAAACAAAAAACTTAAGGGAGCATTGAAGAGATAAAGGCAGAGAGGAAATGAGCAAAAGGGTGACGATCTATCGGTTAAAGATGTACGCCGGGGTGGAAAAGATGCTTCCGTCCATCAGTAAATCCTTGAGCTGAAGTCTCTCTCTATCGTCTGACTCACACAAAGGCAAATGTGCACAGTAGATGTGACACACTGATGTGAATGTCACCCTACAGCCTGAACCTCACTGATTACCACAAGGACACCGTCTCCCTCTGTGACCTCATCCCTCCAAACTGCTCCCCACTCACTACCACAGGGATGCAGGCGCAGAGACCGGAGGAGTAGTCGGCTTCCAAGAAGCCTTGAGCTACAGCTTTTAATCCTTAATGTTACACGGATAGCTCAGAATAGTCTAAATCTCTCGCCCTTAACGCCTTCCCCCTGCCAACTAAATCGGTCCCCATGTGTTTTGATGGTGTGTGTATCGTGACTGAATGGATGCAGACGCGCTCGGCGATATAAAAGTGGCAGTAGGTCAAGCTCAGACTTGCCCTCCGTGGCATCGTTCCCTCGCACGGCTGAACGCAGCGAGCAGGTGGGGCTTCGTACGACGTGGGATGAGAGTCGGGGAAGCCTCGCTAGCAGGTAGTTAGGATCTGCTTGGCGGGCTTAGTGCCGGCGTCTGGTATGCACACCTGTCTCCACACAAGTTCTACCCTGAACAAGCGGCACTAGCCCAAGAGAGAGAGAGAGAGAGAAAGAGAGAGAGAGAGAGACAGACAGAGAGAGAGAGAGAGAGAGAGTTGGAGAGAAACAGGAGATTGGGTTTTGCCAGGACCTGCACCAAAGCTCCCTGCACCTGCCTGGGGGGAGAGGGGGAGGAGCTTAGGAGGATCGGGAGGGTGAGGTGCCAGAGGTGTGGATTAGCAGGCTGGAAGGGGCACAGGGGTAATGTGGTATGTGAGCTCACCCGTTAGCTGTGTGTTGCTATGTGTGTATCTTGTTGCTGTCGCATGTTGTATTTTGGGCTCTTGGTTTCCTTCAAGGTCAATTCTTATGCACATCCAGTGAAGAGACGTTTGTGCCGGTGGAATCTGAAATTCCAAGCGTGGAGATTGTATCCTGAACTGACCTTTCAATCCCCGACCGTCAGTGTGTCCTCGTGCAGCCGCAGTCCGTCAGCGCGGGTCACGGGGGAATGAACTCTGCTTCAACACGGCTCTCAGCTAACGGTGGAGATCACACAGCGGCTGGCCATGTGGTTCAAAAGGGGGACATGTAACAAATCAGAAGAAGCATGGGAATAAGCATTTACATAAAATTAGCATAAGTTTAGTGTCTGTGCAATTGGTCCAATGAGACGGTAAAAACAGAGTAGCTACACAAAAGTGACTTCACGTTGAATCCTTCACATCTGACTAATGTCAGTTCATGTTTAGGCTTGTAATGGGATTGCTTATTAAAGTAGCATTTTTTTGTATTTGTATTTGTGTCAATCATTAAAATACAATACAATATTATTCTATATAATATACAAAACAGAAAGACTGAAAAGGTATAGGTAAAAGCAAAAATGCTTATATATTCCTATCCTAAATGAATATGATCAAATAAATCAGATAATTAATATAACATAAATAAAAAAAAATAACATCTCTCAAATCATATTTACACTCATGTATTGAAAACACAGTCTGGCAGTGACTTTGCTTTAGCTCTGAACATTGTCTGCATTATTTTATAATAACCAAATCATGACATTTCATAACATGTGATGTGTAAAACAAAGGGTGTGTGTGTGCTCACAGTAACCATATTATTCATCAGGAGTGTGGCAGCATGTCAGGGCGCAGCAGGAACCGTACACAATGGAGCGGCGTGCTTCTGCCGCCACCCCACATTTTCTCATCTGCGCCAGTGATGGCTTTCGCGTAAATGTGAGAGATTATATTTACAGTAGCATTGAAAATGGTTTGTGTCTCTGTGCTGGGCCAATAATCACCAGCCAACCAGCGCCACAAATCTTCATTAGAGGATTAGCCTGCAGGGAGACAGCGTGTGTTCTTTTGCTTTTATTGGTGGCCGGGTGTCCAGTCCGTCCTCCTCTCCGTGTCTCCTCTGCTTAGGGAGCAGAGCCACATGCTCACTTGAGAATCACACACTCACGCCCCGTGCACAGATACATACACTCGATCCTCGTCTCAATACCCTCCTTTTTCCTATTTCATCCGATCTCTTTCTGTCTCTCGTATATATGCTCAAACCCACATGTACATGTACCTAATGCTCAGACATCCTGTCAGTTTGCTCCCTCGAGGTGCATTCGCTGCCCGGAAGCCGCTCGTACTCAAGACAGAACAAATTAAGGTCACAGCGGGAAAACCGAGCCAGCAAAGGACAACAGGATCTGCCAAGTGTGTGTGTGTGTGTGTGTGTGTGTGTGTGTGTGTGTGTGCGTGCCTTTATTGTTTTGTCTCCTCTGACCTCTAAACAGTGGCATGACTCCAGAGAGAGCCGTTGTCAAATGGCTCCTGTCCCACTCAAAGAAAAAGTCACCTTCATTGCACCATTTTGCAGGATAAAAGATGTCATCCCCTTCCGCTGAGGCTGGAAAACAGAGGGGAGAATGCTCTTTTGTCGGCTCTTTGATATCACCTGATGACGACTGTGGGATTAGATTCCCTCTTGTGTCTGCTGGGAGTGTTGTTGGCCCATCAAGGCCGCTCTGATGTCTGAAGGTTTCCTTCTTTTTATACATGGTGAGCATATGGTCTACAGCAGCCATGGACACCTGAGATGGAGATCTTTTCACCTGCACCGCAATAAATATATAGTTAGAAAGATGCATATATAGACAAACCAATAGATATAAAGACACTTATATTTGTATATGCCAATGTATATTGGTGGCAGCTACGTTTTCATACTGGCTGGTCCCGCTGGGGTCCAGAAGTTCCACAGGGTTGGTCTCTGCCTGTCTCGGCCTCAGACCTCCCCTCAAGGGCAATATCGTATTCTGCCTGACTGTGCTCGCCTGTGTAATCCATAGCTGCAGGGAGGGTGACCTTCACAGCAGGCAGCCTGACAGCAGGCTGCGACACACAGGCACTCAGGGAAAAGGACAGGTCGGGCAAAAAGGGTGCTGGGAGCGGGACACGCCATGTCTTAGATAACTACCCTTTCATATTTCACTCTCTGCATGTGGTTGCCTCTCTCTTTCAACGGCTACAGTATGATGAATATTAAAGTGTTTCAAGAGCAAAGGAACATCTGCATCCGTTTAATGCCTTAATAGTGGATTACATTTTTTTAGTTGATATATTGTCATTATGACGAGCATACATTGAACTCGGATTTTATTCTTGAAAAAAGTTTTCAATATCAATAATTTAGTTAGTGCCACCATTTCTAAAGAAGGATAGCTCAATCTTAATAGTCGTGTTCGTCACCAACTGCTGACCGCGTAGGCAAAGTCCGAAAAAGTTATTGACAGTCATGTGATGAGATGACGCAGCCAAATATGTCCCTGCTCATGAATGATGCATCCGCCGGCCTGCTGGAGAGAGAGAGCAGAGCTGGGCAGCAGGGTGCTGTGTGTGCATGGTGCAGAACAAGGTGAGCCTCTTGATGGTGGAGTCTAGCTCTAGTTCACTCCCCCTCTCCTTTCTCTTACCCTCTCGCTCATAAAAGTACAGTGAACCAGGCGTTCTCCGAGCTGTTACTCTGTACCCGTCTCCCCTGAGCCCGTACGACCTTTGAAAAAGCTGTACTCTAATGTTCTGTCTGTCTCTCTCTCCACCTCTCCTCTATTAACTCTATGATCCTATGAGTCCCTCTTTCTTTCTCCCCTCTCTATTTCTGCCCCTCTCTTTTAGCGTCTCCTCACTGAGCCCCTCTGTTTTCGCCAGAAACGATGACTGTGTCACGGCGTGTTCCCTCTCAGTGCCCTGCGCTGCTGCAGTCTGAGACTCTGATAGCAGGACAGAGAGAGGAGGAGGGAGATGAGAGTACAGGGGGGGGGGGGGGGATATGAGCAGAAACAGGAAGGACTACATGATGGTTTGTTGTCGTCGTCACTGCGGGATATGAGCAGAAACAGGAAGGACTACAGCAGCCCACTGTCGGGCATCACGAGGCTTCCCAGTACAGCGTCACTGGTCTGTCCACGAGCTCCGTGGCATCAACGAGCGTGACAACGGGACAACACCACGTCTCAGCGCCTCGGGGGATCTGGCTATACATGTGGCACGCGTGAGAATAAGAACAAGGCCAAACATATACACAAAATAATATCTAACTTTGATTCCATGGCTGTAGAGTGTAGACAGACATGGTCACATCTAGAGGAGATGCCTCTGCAGCCTTTGATATGGTGGGAGCGTGACATTTAAGCAAAGTACACATTTTCCAAACCCTAGCAAGTGGGCCAGAAACGGGGGATGAAATGGGAATGTATCAGTGCAGAGATTCAAGCCGGTGTAGCAGTTTGCCCTCGTTGTCCTCTTCGGACACTTTCACAAACATACCAACACACATGACATCTGGCTTTAGGGGCATCTATATTCATCGAGTCTGAAACTCCGGCGTGTCCCATTTGATTGGTCCGAAAATAGTCGAGAGAGGGTGTTACTTGGAGAATAATTGCTGGTGATAAACTTAGACGCAGCTACATTGATTTGGATCGAGCATTTGTGTAAGGGAGAGCAACAGTGATAGATCTCAACACTTTACCAACGGACCCAGAGAGCATTTGAATAAAACATTGTGCATGGGAACACCATCGTTGGGGAAAGCCATTAAGTCTCAGATTAATAGCACGTGGCTAATGCAGTCAGTCGGTGTGTAAAACTGTTTTGCTCTGCACCAATCAAACAGGCACATCAATCTGACTAACAGTGTGTGTCAACATGCTTCATGATTACCATGCTAATCCCACAGCAACACACGGGAGACCACAGGAGATCATTACAATCACACGAGGGGACTTGACTATAATCTCAACTCAAATGTAGAATTCATTCACTCAGGCGCATTAATATTCACCGTTTTACGGGCTGTTGGTAAAAGGATGTTTTAGACAATCTGCGCAGTGTAAATGAATGCTGGAACTACCGATGTGCTTTGCTATCACACATACACACACACACACACACACACACACGATGTATCTCTGCAGCTGCTATTCAGGCTCCAATTGTATAGCACTTTAGTGTTAACGTCATGTCAATGTTTTGTGAGTGTTGGAGATTTCATGGTGTGTTAGCGGAAGAGGGGGGGAACAATAGGCATGTGTGCATGAATGTGTGTTTGAATGCACATAGATGATGATACCATATGATGCGGACAATGGGAGCAATTACATATTTGTGTTAAAGGGAAAATAGAGATGCATGATAGTGAGATGGGGCTTATCCCAAAGATGAAGAATTAAATGGCTCTTTTTGAAACTAATGTCTCAGGGCAGTGTGTCCATGCTCCTGTGTTCTTCTTGTGTGAGATCAATATTGATATTGACTTGATATTACTGTACAGTTTTTTGAGCCAAAGTTAATTAGTGAATGAATTTGATGGGATAAGCTTTACTTCTGGTGTGTGGTTTTGTTTGTTTTTATTCTATCTTGAAATAGATTTACACACTTCTGTTCATACTGTTTAATGCATTATGTACGTTATGAGACTGGCACTATATGTTTGTCCTGTTTCAGTCAGCTCATTCAGACACATTTCAGTCAACCATGTTAATATGAAAATAAAGTGTTACATATTGAATTTAATCTGAATAACTTATCAAATATTTATATAAAACAAATAAAACACAGCATAGAGCCAACATGAAACACTGCAAACAGCATACAAAATTAACGAGTTGTGCATACATTTAAGCAAAAACAGGAAAAGTCAAAGTCTATTTCCATAGTGGTCCTGAATTGTTGATTATCCAATTTGTATTATCTCTGGCATGATGAAAGGCGTATAAAGGTCAAATGTTTGTCGTTTTAAAACATGAATATGTCTGACTAAATACTGCCATTCAATACGCCTACACAGTGTCTTCCTGCTTTGATTACTTTTCCTTTGTTGATGACCT